>NDGN011357683.1:0-13237 GCA_002564285.1 Tympanoctomys barrerae | reverse complement strand
TCCCTGTGCTTTGCTAAGCTTGTTCCAAGTAGGTGCTTTAGACAACTGACCCATCTCACCAGCCTGAAAATTAAGAAATTCTTAAAAAAAAAAAAAAAAAAAAAAGAACAGAAAATCCACACCCAAACTCCTTTGTGATTCAATCAAACTAACAACTGGGTATTATTTTCAAACCAAGTTAGGGTGCAAGTATGAGTGAGAAAATAGGAATAAGTCACATGTACTGCTGGTGGGGTATAAACGCTGATGACCTTAATAAAGTATGGTTTTGCGATGTAGATCAAAAGTAGAATTATGAAGCTTTGCTATTCTGGCAAATTTCACTTAAGTAAACTGTTCAGAGAAATGCTGAAAAATCTGCAATTATTGAACCAGACAGAATTTCATCTCAGTCTGAACATAATACGGAAATACTGGAAATAATCTGACTGTCTAACCAATAGAAGCTGAGTTAACTGGATCACAGCAAATCATGATGTTGCAATAAATGGAAGATATTAGCAAGAAAGTACTGTTCAGTTGGCTTGGGATGCAGGTCAAAGGTCAAGACACCTGCCTGGCAAGTGCAAGCTCCTGAAAACAATCTCCAGCACCACAGGCCCTACCGGCCACCGAAACAGGGCGTGGTGGGGCATGTCTGTAATCCCAGCACTGGGGAGGCTGAGACAGGAGGATCACTGTGAGTCTGAGCTGCGTAGAGCGACCATGTACAGAATAAATAAATTAAAAATTTAAAAAATACTGTTTCATTGAAAAAGTGACCTTTCAGAAATACACTTACATTTTTGGAAAAATGATGAAGGTAATTTGTAATAGTTTTATTTATTTATTTATTTATTTATTTATTGGTGGAACCGGGGATTGAACTCAGGCCCTTGTGCTTGCCAGGGAAGCGCTCATTCTGCTGAGCCATCTGCCCGGCCCCTTGTAATAGTTTTATAAAGCAAGGCACAGCACAATAATAATTATCATTGTTTTTGCACCAAATATAAATATAAACACATTATATGAAATATAAATATGTTTATATATAATATATTATAATATTTATATAATACAAATATATGTCATGCTATATATAAATATATATAATTTATATATTACAAAATATAAATATATATATAATACAAACAGATCACACACATAAATACACATAAAGTAATACTTCAAAAGAAAATTTAAAAGGCCAGCCAAATAGCTCAGTAGATTAAAGGGCCTGTAAGCAGGCATCGGGGCGTGGAGTTCAATCCCCAGGTCTGCCATGCAGGCCCTGCCCCCAGGGTGCACTGAGAAGGCGATTGAGACTGGGCATGGTGGCGGGCTCCTGTAATCCCAGCTCTTGGGAGGCTGTAAGCAGATGGATCACTGCGAGTCAGATCTAGTAATGAGACCCTGAACACTCTGTAGACCATTCCTTAAAATATGAAAAAAAAAAGAAAGAAAGAAAAGAAAATTTGACATCAAAATATACTAACAGCTAACACTTCTTTATCACAACAGAATTCCAGGATGTCTATTCAGCGTCATATAT
The DNA here is from genome assembly GCA_002564285.1 of Tympanoctomys barrerae. Lineage (NCBI taxonomy): Eukaryota > Metazoa > Chordata > Mammalia > Rodentia > Octodontidae > Tympanoctomys > Tympanoctomys barrerae. The sequence goes on along the minus strand of NDGN011357683.1, from coordinate 11,706 downwards.
GTGAACTCATTTCATCTCACACTATAGGGTGTTATATGTTATTGGTCTCCATCTTACAACTGAGAAAGCCAACCCACGTCATTTGCTCAACATGAGATACTGAGCTAGAGATCCAGAATGCTACCTTGGTAGGGCACGTCCAGAGTCTTCATGCTAAACCTCTGGGTGATGCTGCTGCTTCTCAGGGGCTAGCCTTGGCTGCTATAATTAGTGATATGATTTTTAGAGATTTCTAGAGTTTTACTAATCTCTGTTTCTTAATTTTGATGTACCCAACACAAATAGTAGCCATGATATATATTTCTCTATATATCTATAGCTCTATATAGATTATATATATATATAATTGACCTAGCAATAGGTAAAGTGCCTTAGACACATGTTCTCTATTAACTTCAATTAAAATTTTATGAAGCAATAACTTAAATATTCTAGTTTACATATGGAGTAACTCAGTAATGTTAAGAAACATCTTCACAATCAAAACTACTTAGTGAAAGATTTCATCTGAATTAGTCACTGTTCTTAAAAATTATGTCATGCTGCTTTACTAAATAAACAGAGCATAGTGTGAAATTCCCTAAAAGAAAACAACTCTTTTCTGACCTTAAATTCAGAGAGCTTCAATATAGCATCTGTATAGGACACTAACAGTGATTCTCCATACATCATAGACTTGGTTGATACTGAGTCTACTTCATTAATGATTTTAATTTAGGCATTGGTTTAGCACTAAATAGAGTGGATATAAATTTCACTTACAACAAATGCATTTCCAATAAAAATCCAAGTAACAAGAATTGAGTTTAATTGTTTCTAATAGGAAAGATGTTAACTACTTAATATAAATGAATGAAGCTGTCTACACAGTCAAAGGAATCAGTATTTAAACAGTAGAAATGATTCTTTGAATTTTTTCCTTAAATACTTCCTTGGAGATTTTTATTGTAGTGAAAGTTTTCAGTCAAAAATAATGGATTGCTTCATTATGTAACATACTCTATCAAACAATTTCTCAAGTAGGCTACACTCTGGCTTTTTTGTAATTACTTTCAAATTAGAAGAGTGGGCAAAATGACTAGTGTCAAACAACTGTCCTTTTATTTATAATTATTTTTAAAACTCTGCATTGTGCTTTTTGGGGAGTTGTCTGAAAGATAGTTATACATTGAAAAATTTTTATCTCAGTGTTTCCAGTTCTTAGAAGTCAGCTTTGGGCTGGCTAGATAGCTCAGCAGATTAAAGCTCCTGCTTAGGCGGATGCAGGAACTGGGGTTCAATCCCCAGTGTGTTGTGCTGACACCACCCCAGGGGTACAATGAAATGGCGATTAAGACTGGGCAAGGTGGTGCAAACCTGTAATCCCAGCACTTGGCTGCAACCAGGAGGATCATTACGAGTCTGATCTGTGTAGTGAGACCCTGTAGACCCTGTACGAAATACAGGTGAAAAAAACACCTCATTTTCTCTAAGGATTCTTTTCATTAGATTTTTATTAATAGGAGTTGATTTGGCATGACTGCAGCCATCTTGAGTTGTAACCACCACAATGGCCCTACAATAACACTAATCAGTTGTTCTTGCATATCTTCCTTCCAAATTAGGGATAGACAAAACCACTAGACTGGTGTGTGAAGCTTTAAATGATATCTGAGCTCCAGAATATGCTTAATTGTGCTATTAACCTTGAAATGAAACAGGTACATTCCAGTTTAGTTTAAGCCATTTTTGTCCTACCTGATATAGATACCACCCCTTCCTCCTGACCCCAATCATGGGGATTAACTTACTTTTACTACCACCTAGGACCATGCCTTTGCCAACACATACCTTGGTACACTGTTCTCTGAGTATGCCTAGGTCTGTCTGCCTCTCTTTTCTTTGGTCTCGTGGCTCAGGGTCAGTTCTCTTTTTTTGAGGAACTGGGAATTGAACTCAGGCCCTTGCACTTGCCAGGCAAGTGCTTATTCTGCTGAGCCATCTCCCCAGCCCATAAAGGTCAGTTCTTATATACCCGGGTTGCATTAAGCTGCAAGTTATAAACTAGTAGCTTAAAAAAAGGCCACTTATAAGTTCTAGTTCAACAGGTAGGAAATTTAGAAATAATATAGCTAATTATATCGTTCATCAAGGCAAAAGCCAATGTACTGATTCGACTGAATACTGATTGGGAGGTTTTGTAGAGAAATTTGCTTCTAAGTTTTCTCAGATTGGGAGAATTTAATTATTTTGATTGAAAGTCTTACTGAGTATGACCTGGGGGCCACTTTCAGCTTCTTGAAGTCATTATTACTTCATGACACCTTCTACCTTTAAAGCCATCTCACACTGAAATATTCTGACACTTTGAATCTCTCCTACTTCTGCCACCCAGAGGCAACTCTTTCTTTGTAAGGACCCGACTGTTTATTCAACTCACTCAAGACAATGCCTTTCTTGCTTTAGTGTAATATGCTCACAAGAGTAACACCAACACCTCAATGTATTCACACGATCTTCTCATGCTGCTGGGTAAGGAACCTCAGAGGCAGTGGGGTCATCTTAGAATTCTGCTCACTATTTCCACTCAGTACTGATTTATTTGAGAAATTCATCCAGTATTAATATCCACACAATGAACTTATACCAGTTACTATGCAGTGCTATGCATTTAATTTTGTAAGATTAACCCTTCAATCTACTAACTGTTCCTGATTTACTCCATGACTCATCATATAGGTAAGTCCTTTGTGGTATCTTGACAGTACTTGTTCTACAACTCAATGTACTTGGAAGATTATTACTTCATGATAATACTTCCTTTAGTCCTTAGAACATATAATACATTAACATGTTCAAGTCACTCTTGGAATTTAAAAGCAATTAGGAAACCTAATTTGCTTATACTTGGCAATGTAGGCTATGGTAGACAAGAGAAATGGTGGTATGTAAGTGCAAGAGAGGATGGTCCATGAGACTGAAGATACTTAAATCTTATCTCTTAAAAATGGATGAAAATAAAATTTTAACATTAAAAAGGAAAGAGGACTATAAAAATGGATTGTATAGCTTTTCTTCTTCTTTTTTTGTCTCAGAAAAAGTCCTCATTACTTTTATATTTTAGTAAAATAATACCCAGTGTCTGATTAGGCTTCACCGATTATGAAAGTGATTACTCCAACTCTAGATCCATAAACTATAAGAATAATTATCCCAATTGTAGATCCATTTCTTTCCTCATGGTGTCATTAGAAAGACCAAGAACTGCTAACTAACTTAGTCATGGCTGTCTCAAAGTTCATTCTAAATGAAAGAACTTAGAATAAAGATGTGGCTTTTCACTTAAAAAAAAAAATCAGTACATCTTATTCTCATTTTACAGCAATTGAAAAATTTCACAATCAGTATGTGATGACAAAGAAGGAGAGTTTGGGAAGACATGCTCACTGGATAATTAAATCAGGAAGCCAGAGGGAAGTTTTGGGAGCAGTTTGAACACGTCTTCCAAAATCAATAATGTGGTTAAGACAGATAGAAACAAGCTCACCCAGGACAGAGGCCAGCCACAGTGGCACTGAAGAATGGCTTCCTTATGGATAGTCTTCATGACAGCATAATTTCCCGGCAGCCAAAAGCCACTGAAGAAGGATTGCTAAATTATTTTTTTACATTGAGGGATTATGTGGGAACACAAAGTATGCATATTCATTTTTTCACTTCCTCAATTGCTGTAATACATTAAAGGAAATCTAGAAAGAAGGAGGTAATATGTGACTTTCTAGAATGAAAAATATGCCACCACTTTCTACTGCCATCAATCTTATGTTCGCATGTATTTAATAATTTCCTATGTACAAACCACAAAGTACAGTATAATCTGCATGTGTTCATCCTGTCCAATCTTTATGCCTCCTGCTCAGTCTCTTGGGAATCACTATTCAAATTTCTCTATGCCAGTCCATCTGAACTATACATTTATCTAGATCTCAATTTTACTTTCATATCTTATGATTTTTTTTTTCGCCAGTAACCATTTTTGATCATTTTAAGTGTATTGGTTTTGTCTCGCAGTGTTGTGAAAGTTTTAACAGTCGAAAACTGCTGCAGAAAGAGAACAGACTATACCTTTAGGTTAGCTATCCCTGCACCACCTATTAGCCATATGGGCTTGGCAAAATTATTTAACCTTTCAAAAACTTAATTTCCTTCACTTGAAGGAAAGGACAAAAGAAAGAAAGAAGAGAAAAAGATGGATTTACGTACATATACAGGATAGGTTGGATAATTATATTGCTTATTTCTGCCGGTCTATTAAAAAGAGAAGTTAATGCTTAAATTTTTTTCTTCTTAATTTACTTTTTTAAGCCAATTTTGCCTTCTTATATCTGGTCTTCTAAACAACTAATTTGGAGATAATATTATGCACTACAACAACCATTGTTGGATTCCATTATTTCACTTATTGAAATTCTGTATCGTTTCTAATTTTTTTTTACTATTTTTTATTCTCTTAAACAATTTCTTCCTAAACATGCAATTGGGTTTATTTTAGTCTTTTACTAGCCTAACTTGTGAATGGCTGCCTTTATCAAGTTCGTGAGGGAAAGGACTCTCTGTGACACTGTCCTGCAAGCCAGCAGGGAGAACCTTTCAAACCTTAGCAAAGGGCTGGTGAGATATCTCAGAGGACTAAGCGCCTGCTTAGGTAAGCACGGGGACCAGGGTTTGATCCCCGCCACCATATGCAGCACCGGCCCTGCCTCTGGGCACACTGAGTCGGCCACTGAGACCGGGCATGGGGGCTTGTGCCTGTAATCCCAGTGCAGGGGAAGCTGAAAACAAGAGAAGCTCTTGTACCAAATAGAGTATATATATATATATATATATATATATATAACCTTAGCAAACATCTTTGCATCATTTGTGGGAACTCCGAAATGATGGAGATGGATTTGGCATGAGCCAATATCAGTCCCTGATTATGAATGGGGACAAAAATATTTTTTTGAAAATTAAAAAGAATAATGAAAACTATAGATGCAATGTGTGTGACTCCAAAAATTTCTACGTTGAAATCCCATCTTCCCATGTGATGGTTTTTCAGATGGGGCTTTGGGGAAGAATAAGGCTATGAGGCTAGAGCATTCACGAGTGGGATTGAGCTTCTTATAACAGAGAGCCAGACAGCTCCCTTGTCCCTTTGCCATGGAAGGATATGGTGAAAACAGAGCTTTCTACAAAGCAGGAAGAGAGTCATCAAAGGACACTGAATTTGTTGGCCTCATGACTGAGTTTTGAAACCTTCAGCATGGTGAGAAAAGTTCCTACCCTTAATTAGCCACACAGTTTGCGGTATTTTTGGTAAGTTGTCCAAGTGAGCTAAGACAATGGAAGTGTTAGAACTTAAAATCTATTGCAGTTCACATTGTGCAATTCAAGGAAGAAAATAAAACTTTAAATAGCAAGAGTGACTTTCTCAAGTAAGATAAGCCAACTGTTGCTATTTCGGTGACAGTCTTTCCTAGCCCTTCTAAATTTTTTTCTTGTATCTGTGGTGGGAGGTGCCTCCTGACGTGCTCCCTGTTATTCTGGCCTTCTGGTGTTTCTGCCCTTGTGTGAATGAACTTGCCTAGTCATTGTCTTTTTTGTGACAGGTTAATGGGCATCCCTTCTGTGATTTGGATATAGGGACCATGGTTTTCATTTTCCTGGTATGTTTCCTTGAGCCTGCCATTGATGAAAAGGGTCACCTTCAGAGAACTGAATCCTGTCCACAGTCACGGGGGTGGGGGAGGCGGTGCAGGTGGAGGTAAAGTGAGCTTTCTCTCAGTTTCAAAGTGACCACAGATTCCAGAGGACTGATGCTTTGGTCATGATCACTTCACAGAGAAACCCTGAAGCAAGGCCACAGCTAAGCCAGGCCTTAGCTCCTGATATACAGCAACAGTGAGATCATACACGAGTCTTTAAATACATTTTATATCCAATTGCTGGCAAATTCTGTGTATCGTAGCTTCAAGTTCAGAATGAAATATTTGCCGCAGTTTTCTCAATTCAAGAATTCCAAGTCGTGGTAGAATCATGCCACTTCACTGCTACCAGTTTCATCGAACATCATGATGCCTTCACACCTCAGCATTGCAATAGCTTTCTCATGCATACGCAGATATGTGACTCTGCTGCTTCTGCTCCCTGTTCTTTGTTCAATTCTCAAAACAGCAAGAAAAAAGACCATCCTAGAGGATTCGTTCACATTCAGGTACTCAGACCCCTTACAGAAATTCATACGACCTTGCACAGGGCTTTGTCTTCCTGAATTTCTGTGACAGGCCTCACTGGCTTTTCACACTTCATGTAACATGCTGCACACTAGTACCTTCGATTTCAGCATTCTCACAGATGGATCCTTCAAGCATCTCCATTCAAATGCCTTCTTGTCAGAAAGGGCTCTGGCCTCCCCATCTAAAATAACACCTCCCTTTCCCAAGGCTCCTTGCTTTTATTTATGGAAACAGAACATTTTGGGCACATTATTTGTTATGTTGCCTAATGTTGAATGGAAGCTCCATGAAGGATAAATTTTTTTAAATTTTGTTTATGGCTGTCTCTGGGACATACAGGACCTCACCTAATCTATCACATGCATTCATTAAATATTTGCTGAATTAAGTAGAAGAAGAAATGAATAAATGTTACTAATCTCCACTTGATAGAAGAAATTAGTAGAAAAACTTTAGAAAAGAGGACATATAGCACACAGGGATGCAGTAGCACTTTTGTGGCACTTCAAACCACAAGGAGCTTTACATTAATAATATGCTAAGCAGTGAGGTGGAATTAAGCCAACTCTTGGGCTCTTTTTAGCAAACAAGAGTAAACCTTGGCATGGAATATTCTAAACTGCAGATAACAGAAGACATTCAAATTAGGCACTGATTCAGAACACTAATTAAAATTTACATTTAAAAGCTAATTGAGCCATGTTCGCTTGCACAAATTATTTCAATAGGAAATTACTTTCTCCCTTTTTTAATTAAAAAGAATAAAACAAAGCTGACAGAGGGTCTCTTTTTGTTGCTTCAAAATTAAGATTCAGAATCAGCACCTGTAAGAGAACTCCTGGGGGTACTTTCTAGGCTGTTACTAATAGCAGTAACTTTAAGACAAGAGGGTTTTGGTTTTTTTTTAGCTTTTATGTTGAACCTGAGGCTTAACCTCTAAACTCAGGACCTATATAAATCAGTTAAAAAAGCACAGGCCACTGAAATTTTTCATCATACAATCCTAAGAGGAAAATGTTTTCCAGCATCTCCTGTGTATATATTCCCTTCTTCATATTATATACAAAACTATAATAATCAGAACAGTGTGGTGGTGAATGAAAACAGACACATAGATCAATGGAGCAGAATACTTAGCTCAGACATAAATATGGTTAATTAATTTTCCATGAATAAACCTAATCATATATTACCCAGTAATTTTTGAGAAAAGCACCAAGGATACGCAGCAGGGGAAAGTAGAGCTTCTTTAATAGAGAGTACTGGAAAAACTTTGTATCCACAGGCAAAAGAGATACTGGATCCTTATATCATATAAAATTAATTCAAAATAAATAAGGACCAAAAATGATAAACTTTCATAGTAGAAAAGACAAAGGAGAAAGTGTTCCGTGCAATTGACCATGGCTATGCTTTTTGATATCACACCAAAAGTTAAGAGCAAATAATCAAAAATAAGCAAGAGAGATTATACTAAAATAGAAATCTCTGGCACAGCAACTAATCAAGAAAATGTAAAGGTAGTTTACAGACTGAGAGAAAAATATTGTGGATCATAGAAGGGGATTAACATCTAAAATATATTTTGAATTTAGTAGCAAAAACAAACATAAAACCAAATAACTTAAAAATGGTCAAAAGACCTGCAACTGTGAGTTACTGTGTGCTGCAGAATTGACCTTCTATTTTCTCTGTCATGTGACCTTAAGGAAAAGAAAATATTATTTGACTTATGATTGAAGTGGTAAGTAGAATCATGAGTACATTTATGTTAACAATCTCTAAGTGACTGCACAGTGCAGTTCATTGTGATGAGATATTTGATCAGAATGGCTTAACATAGACCAATAAAGAAACAGAAGTTTAAGACCTTTACCAACAAGGAAATATCAACTTATTTTTCCATCTTTTCTAAACAAAGGAAATTACACTGAATTCTTGTCACTAGCATGTGGACAGTGCCTGGTCCTCCCAAGTTGACTGGTCAGGTCTTCACGAAAGGATTGCCAGAGAGAAGAGAGGAAGAGAGAGAGAGAGAGAGAGAGAGAGAGAGAGAGAGAGAGAGAGCCAACTGCAGGAGAACCCGGAAGACAGAGGTAGAGAACACACTCTGACCATACCCTCATCTTTCTGATGACCTCCCACCTGGAGCACTGTGGGCTGAACCCAGGCAGAAGGCAGAGAGGAGACACTAGACAGCGTCCATGTAGGTCAGCTTCCAGAGGGGAAGAGATAGAGTTTGGGAGATTCTTGGGAGGCTAAGTGACAACATCTGCCAAGATTGTCTTCAAATTGGTTCCCTTCTGTATGATTAATGTAATTGGTTGGCAGATTGGCAGTATCTGAATTCTGTGTTTATAAAAAACGTCCCTGGGAGATTATACAGTCTGCCGCTGTTGCTCTCAAAACACAGCTAATTATAGGGATTTTAGAAATTATCAGAATTTCTTGTTATTTTGAATAGGTAATTTTTGTAGGTTACAAAATCCAGAAGATGAAAACAGCACGGTAAGGAAATTAGTGTCTCCCATCTCTACTCCCCGTGCCTGCCTTCTCTTCTGCAGCCATTGCTACCAGTTCATTTGGTGGCCTTTCAGACTTTCCATGCAGTCGCAAGCTGGGTGGGTAGGTAGAAATTGTGTCTTGGATTTTTTACATTGATAACATATCATGCACAGACTGTATGCTGTTTTTGGAATATAACAATGCCTCTTGTTATTAAAATCATAGTTTAAGGGCCAGGGCTCTAACTCAGTGGCACAGCCCTTGCCTGGCAAGCATAAGGTCCTGAGTTAGATTACCGATTTAAAATAAAATGCTAAAATCATAGTTTAAAATCAGTTACCTAAATTTGTTACTTTTTTATATGAATGTAAAAAGCTTCCCTACCGTTTCTTTATTGATTAGAATTTGTTTCCAGGAAAGCTTCTTTCTACAACTAAACTACCTTGAATGGTATACCTATATAATTTTGTACATGTTCAAGTATATCTTTAATAAGGATATGGAAGCAAACCTGCTTTGTGAAAATAGCTGCATTTTCAAATGTAAAAGATATTGATAAGGACCATATATATTTTAATCAAATTATAATACGTACCTGAACAATTCATACATATGTACATATTCATACATAGAGGTTCCATGTTACTTAAAGACATGAATTCTTAACCACTGAAAGAATTTATAGACAGTATTTGATTTACTAAAATGTCTTTTTATAGTTATAAAATATTTTGCTTCATGGCTGGGGATGGAACCAGGAGTAGAGTATGTAACTATTATGGACAAAGCTCTCGATTTGATCTCAGCACTGAAATAAATAAAAACAAAAATTCTCTTATCTTTTTTTTTCTGTCAGTATTTTCATTCTTTCTCTTATTTGGCTTTTATATCATTGAGATATTTGGAATTTATATTAGCATATTTTCTGAGTTATAGATTTAGCTTTTTCTCTTCAACTGTCTGTTCAGGAGTTTCTTTATTAAATTATATTTCTCCAGTGACTTAAACTATTCCATTTTAAATTATAAAGTTTTGAAGATAATTTGGTATGTTTCTGGATTTTGTATTCTATTTCATTAATATTTTTGGCAGTCTTTTTTGACAGAATTATGTAATTTTAATTATAGAAAAGAACATGTTTGATCATAACTGCCTTAAATTATATAAAAGCATCCACTGTGTTAGAGAATATTCATGAACATATGAAACTTAGTACACACTTAAAGTGAATTCTTTGGGGTTTAGTGGAAACAAGCGAAGAAATGGTTTTAATAAAAACAATAAAATATCCAGATTGTGTCAGATAAAAGTTTTAATCATTTCACACACACTGAAGGAAAAGAATGAAAGGAAGTCATTATTGATATTATCAGGAATGGAGCATCATCATTCATTGGCCAATTACTATTTATAGAAAATGGTCACTGTGACCCTCATTCTGTGCTGTGGAAACTGAAGTTTAGAAAATTTAAATTATGTAGCAAACAAATGTCAAAGCTGCAATCACATTTGTGGTCTTCTTAATATTTCAGCCCCAGCTCAACAAAAGATGCTGATTGGTACGGTTTGTATCTAGGTGATTAAAGACTCATCGTGATTAATTCATGATCCAACGCTGGGATGATGGGGGTGAGGGGTGCTGGGGTTATGAGTGTGAGTGCTACACCCGTCCTGGGGCAGACAGTCTGGCTTCAGAGTAAGGAAGGGAGAGAGGCTTGTTCTCTGATCCTCTGGCACTGTGCTATGGCTATCACTGCTCCTGCTTTTCGTTCTTGCTGTTTTGCTGTTTTCCACCTTCATGAGTTGCTGCCCTTTGCGATGAGCTACACTGCCTTGCAGACAACCAAATATGGAATGAAACCTCTACAAGCTGTGAGCTAAATAAACCTTTCCTTTCTTAATTTTCAGTGCCAGGTATTTTGTCCCAGCAATGAGAGAAAAGTGCCTGAGACACTCTTGTACACTTTCTAAATCTACTAATAGAAATGTGAAAATTTATAAGGGACAGGTCCACAGCCAAGACTGAAAACATGATTGTGAGATGATTAACAAAAGCAAAATATGACCTTCAATAGATTCAGGTCTTCAATAGATTCAAACGTTTTATAGATTGAGTTTGTTTCAATCCAAGTTCCGACTACCCACAGGGCTGCTGAAGAATATCACTCAGAATATAAAGATAGGGTGGTCATTATAGAAAGAAGGACTGAACGTCCAGCTCAGTGTTATACAGGGGAAATAACTTGTAATGTGTTTGGAGGGGAATAGATGCATGGACTTTACTGGATTGGGAAATTCTTTATTCATTGACTCATTTATGTGTTCATTTTTGTAAGAGAATAGTGTGTTGGCACTCTGTGATGGGCAAGAAGAAAGCCAATATTTGTTTCTTCAGAAATGAAATACATTCACTACATATGAGAATTCTGAATAGGAATCAGGACTGGAGTATTTGCATAGTTATATAATGCTTCATGAACTGGGAGTGCTGAAGTAGCAACTGTGTAAATAGTTCTTGGATGGGAAGAAGGTCATTATGCTCTAAATTGCCTTCTACCAAAATGGTAACACTTAGTTTTAAGAGACTCTTTGGGCCTTTCTTGTGTGTAAAGATTAGAGATGGTATGTGTGACAATCATTTAGAGTTAGTGAATGGTGTATCATTGATAGACTTTAATTGCTATACATTTTGATTTAGCAATTCCCTACATTCTTATTGCAATCACAATTTTTAAAGTGAAATAGTTTTCCGTTCATTTTTTCCCCATTTTGCTCTTTTATTTTTTTAAGTCAAAATTAAATTTTTCGTAATAACACTTTTATAGTTACCTGCCCAAGGGATTTTCAAAGATTATAGAAACAAAAGAGAAGTATTGTATTCTTTAGAAGTTACTTTAAACCTAGCAATAAGGAAATAGTTATTTTTATTTTCTATATGCTG
>NDGN011357649.1:0-15152 GCA_002564285.1 Tympanoctomys barrerae | reverse complement strand
TTAGGCACACTCTACATCACCGATCACTTTCCTCTTTGGCCCCATAATCTCCTTGATCAAGAAGGAATTTTTAGCTGAAAATTCTGTTTTGGTATCTCCCACCCCGCTTTTTGCTTAAGTCCTGGAGTTGAATCCAGGGCCTTTGCACTGAGCTACATCCCCAGCCCAGTTTTTACTCTTTTTAAAAAAATTTAGTTTTGAGACCAGGTCTCACTCAATTGTTAAGTCACTCAAGCTGGGCTTGGATTGCAGTCCTCACATGCGCCAGCCCCCCGCCCCCGCCCCTGCCCCCCAGTGCTGGGCTCTCGGGGTGGACCGCGCACCCAGCTAGTGGGTGCACTCAGACTGTGCCCGTCTGTGCACACGCTGTGCACTCAGCAATCCACCCTCCTCTGCCCCAGCCCCTCTGCCATCTCTAGAGATCTCTTTCCTTGTCATGGCTACCTGGTTAGCCTCCCCAGGACAAAAGACATGGGGTCCTTGTTTTCCCAAACCCCAGGACTCGGTCAGAAGCCCAGGGAAGACCACGCCCCAAGTCCATCCTTCTCCACACCTCTGATGCTCGGACATCATCCTGCCTCATCCATCACGGCAGCTTCTTCCCCCTGCTTCTCCCAGCCTTGGGTGGGGCTCCTTGAGGCCCATCCTGAGAACTCAACACAGCCTGGAACGTGCCTGCTGGCGGGAGAATGTTCCTGCTGCATTCAGTGAGGGAAGAAAGCGGCAGAAAAATAAAGTAGAAGAAAATGTACCTGGATGTGGAGGGGTCTTCTCTGAATGGAAGACTGAGAGGAGATTTCCCTTGTGTTTGTACACTCGCAAAGCTGAGGGGTCACACGGCTGTGCACTAAGTACACCGGCCTACTTGGGTTAAAGCTTTATCCTTTGCACTTCCTTTCTGGGACCTTGGGCCTGTGCGTTGGGTTCTCTGGAATGGTTTCCTTATCTGGACAACTGGCCAACAGCTCTCTGTAGAGGACGAAGAACCATCGTGTGCCTGAGCACTTCCCGTAGTACTTGGCAGGGGATGAGCCCTCCGGGTTACTCTTAGTGGAGCAATTAATAACTTCGAAAAGAGATAAACGGTCCTAGTTAATTCTAGTGTGCTTGCACAAGCATCCTGTGTGTGAACATAGACATGTGTGCGTGTGTGTGAGCGTAGAAAATCCTGTGGGGTTTTTCTTACAAAAATCTCATAACTTTCTTTTCCACCTTTTAAGAGCTATTTGCACCAGACGCATTCTCCTGCCTTCCTAAAGATGTGGCAAATCTAGGACAGTGGCTTTCCTCCAAGGGAGTGAGAAGGTCACCAGGCAAGTCTGCTGTCCTCTGGCTCCTCAGTATTCTGGAGCAAGGACTCAGGCAAGAGTGAGAAGCTAAAAGCAACAGAATAATTGACCTGATTTTTTTTTTAATGCAGAGGTTTTGTGATTTGCTGGAACACACAAATGTTTGTTATCACAAGGGAAAATATTTTTTCTGGCTGTTTTGCTGACAGCAGAAATGCTGGCTTTTGCCCCAAACATGCAGCCTAGCCCCATGCCTAGGGAGGACAGGTGGGAGGTCTGCTGTGTGTTCAGAGTGAATGTGGATGTGAGCACTGTGCTGGGGACAGGGCGTCCTTATCCCAGCAGTGCTGGCCGAAAAAGGTGACCTGGCCACCTGGCTCTATGGGAGCTGGGAGAGCCTGGGTCTGTGGAGCTGGGCTTAGATCTAGCTCCACTGCAGAGGGTAAGGTTCACCCAGAGTCAGGGCTGGTCACTTACACAGCTGGCATCAGGGATGGCATGGAATGGGCACAGTGCAAGCCACAGATGAAAAGATGGGTGGGTGGATGGATCAATGGGTGAATGGGTGGATGAATGGATGGGTGAATGGGTGGATGGATGGATGGATGGATGGATGGATTGATCGATCGATCGATGGGTGAATGGGTGGATGGATGGATGGGTGGACAGATGGACAGACAGATGGACGGATGGATAGATGGATGGACAGATGGATGGATGGATGGATGGATGGACAGATGGATGGACAGAAGAGTGGATGAATGGATGGATGGACAGATGGATGGCTGGACGGATGAATAGATGCATGGGTGGATGGATGGATGGATGGATGGACGGACAGATGGGTGGACAGACAGACACTCACATGTGTGGGTCTAGTGCTCTGTCTGCTGCTCCAAGCCACTGCAGGTCTTGGGGATTCTCATGGGCTGTTAGTTCCCTGCTCAGTAGTCAGGAAGCACCAGGGACAATTTGGTTGAGAGACATTTTGGGGTCAATGTCAAGATCACTCAAATACAGTCTGTATACGCAATGAGATAAGATCTTACAGAAATGAGAAGGTAGAATTCATTGACCAAAACAAAAGCAAAAGTGACACATAGAATATGTCACATAATCTTGTCTGGGTTGAAAAAAAATGTGTTACAAACTCTAGTGCTGGTTCTTCAAAAATACCATCAACATAGGCCGTGGAGAAGACCAGCCTGCGCTTACCATTCTCTTGCAGTTATTTTCTTACAAATAGTTTTCCATTAGGAGCACAAGCTGTCTGAGACAGTTTGAGTTAATTTTAAAAAACACCATGGAGTCCGTGGCATATAAACAGGAATTTGTCTCTCCCAGCTCTGGAGGCTGAAGTTTGGCGTCAGGGTGCATGTGCGGCCGGGCCTTGAGGTCACAAGCCACCAGCTTCGCCCGTGTCCTCACGTGACAGAAAGAGTTCCTCCAACACCCTGCTGAGGGTTAGGGCTTCCGGCATCCTCCTGGGGTTAGGGTTTCAACCTATAAATTAGGAGGGCAGCACGAGCCTTCAATCCCTAACAACTGCATGCAAATCTAAATGCACACGCCCACTACACCCACAAGCCCATTTCCATCTTGCTGTGGGTAAGGTGCATATAGCAGTAAATGGTTGGGCCTTCTTTCATCCTGAACAACACTCTTGACAAAGAATGCTTCACGTTGCCTTCATTCAGCAAGGAATCAGAAGCTCAGAGACATCAAGCAGCTTGTCCAAGCTCACACAGCAGTAAGGGAAGCACAGTTGAGATTTGAACATGGGTACTGGTAGGCCATGCCCTCAGATTTCCTGTGGAACTGCTCCTTCCTTACGAAGGTACCTAAATTCATGTGTGGATCCGTTTTGGAAATTTGCAAGGTGAATTCATGTTTCCTGTGAGCAGAGGTAAGGATATCAGCCTGCTGATCGGTACAGAGGTGCTCAGTGACTGATTCCCAAGTGGCCCACACCGTGTGGCTGAGATGGTCACAGGGGTGACAGAAGCTGTGAGGGAGGCCCAGTGGAGACCCTAGTGAGGGCTTGGGGTCACCACAGAAAGCACAGCTGAGGTGGATGCCATACCCTCCTAGGCTCGTCTGGCTCTCTTCCGATCGTGATCCCCAAGCTCACAGGCTGTCCTTTGTCACCTTTGGGCTACATTCCAGCCACTGGCTACTGTCATGGCCTTGGTGTCTTTGGGGGGCTCCCACACTAGCCAGCACTATGGTGTTGCACAGTGGCTTTGTCTGGGGGTCCCAGGTGCCAGCAATGACAGCAGATGGAAGTCTGGGTCAGAAGCAGGATGCTGGTATCGCTTGGGCCTGCTAGCAGACACCTGTGATCCCTGCCCTTGGGAGGCTGAGGCAGGAGGATCACAGCGAGTCTGAGGCCAGCCTGGGGTGCACCGTGAGACCCTGTCTCAGAAGGAAAAAAAAAAAAAGATGCTGGTGAGCCACTGGCATCAGCAAGCTCAGGGGCTAACAGTGCCCAGGAGGTGCTGGGCAGAAAAGCCACCGTACCAGCGCCCCGCCGGTCCCTGTGACTCTGAACGCCTCTGCAAAGAGGCAGCCCCTGTGGTTCTGGGTGCTCGTAACCTCCAGCCACCGCCCGCCCTGCTGGGAGTCTAATTGCTTCCAGTCACCTTCCTAAGACTTCAGGCCTACAGGGCTTTGAAGATGAAAGTATGAAAATGAATTAATTATTTAAGGAAATGGGTTTGAACTGGGGCAAACTGAACTTCGATTAAAAACCCAGAGGTGCAAATTGTCAGCTATTGGTGCTGGCCTCTTCACATTCAGCAAAAGATATCTGCAGCGTGCTTTGTGCTTTAGACAAACTACGTGTTCCACTCTCACCTGGCTTCGGTGCATCACTCAAGCCTCACACTTAGCGATGCCCAGGCAAGAGCGGTTGGGCCCTCGGCCTCGTGTCACATAGCTTTCACAGACAAGAGCAGGAATTTGAACTCAAGTCTCTATGACTTGCAAAGACCTCTGGGGATTAGTAGCACGACATATTGGTTCCTGGAGAAAGGCTCAGTGAGGCTGCTGTGATTTGGACTTTTCTTATTCGTGCCATATTAACTTGAGGCTAAGACACAACGATATGCAAAAATATTTAGAAAGAAAAACAAAGCCCAGCACGGTGGCGCAACCCTGTAACTTCAGCACTCAGGAGGCTGAGGCAGGAGGATCATTGCAAGTGCACGACCAGCCTGGGCTACAAAGTGAGCTCAGACCAGCCTGAGCTGCATAGTGAGACCCTGTTTCAGAAAAAAGAAAGAAAGAAAGAAAGGAAGGAAGAAAGAAAGGTGCCGTGATACCTGTGGGGACACAAAGCTCTCAGGACTGCACAGCACACTCAGTCTTGCCTTGGGCAGGACCTGGGCCATTAGTCGTGCCATCAGCCGATGGCCGCGGAGTCCAGCCCCCAGGCAGGGGGAAGCAGGCTCCCGTCCAGGCTCTGCCTCACAAGCCTGATTGTCGTACGGCTCGATATTATTAAACACCTGGGGTTGAGGTACCTTTGCAGGGCGAGACAGTTGCTGTCACTTATTGGAAGAGAATCTGCCATCACAGTGAAGCACCAGCTACTGGGACAAAGTGCACAGGGCTGGCTCAGCCTCCTTCTAGCGGAGACCGCAGGCAGGGAGGGTCCCGGTCACGCCTCCTCCCAGGGCCCCAGGGCCGGGACTCCTCTGGGGGCCTCCTGAGTTTGCAGAAGCTGTAGGCAGACGACTGCTGCTGTCACTGCTGCGGGCAGCGTGGTAGGCCGAATGTGGCCCCTGAGGAATCTGCGCCTGGAACCTCAGGCTGGCCATGTCCAAAGGCAGGAGAAACCAGAGTCCTAGCGCAAGGCCATCCGACAGGGCATGCTCCTTCTCATCCAACCTGTACCCAGACCTTCAACTGATGAGATGAGACCCATCCACTTGCTTTACTGTCTCACAACTGAAATGTTAATCTCAACCACACAGGCCCCACAGGCACACCAAGAATGTTTCATCAGCTAGCCCAGTGGAATTGATACATATAGTTATCTGCCATGTTGTGGAATATTGCACAGCTGTTAAAAATAACATGGTAGCCTTCTTCCACACAGCCAGGCAAGGATCTTCCTATTAGGTGAAGAAAGCAGGGTACAGATCAGTGTTTCTAGGTAAGTTCCTTTTGCGTTACAGTATGAGTCGGAATGATTTTGTGCAAAGGATTAGTGAGCAGGATCTGCATGCAGATGCTTCTGGAGGGCTCAGAGTGCAAGTGTGTGCTGCCCAGTGCTTGTCCCGGCTTTACTTGTACACTTCCAGCTCTTCCTGGGACCTGGGTCCAGAGGTGTAGCAAGATACTCAGAGAGAAGCTAGGCCTCGGGCTTCTGGGTGACAGCCGGGCAGAAGCGGAGGCAGAGCCAGCTCACCTCCTGCCCGTGCAGGCCCTGGCTGTGTCTGGGGGCTGGTGGAACTGGGAAGGCAGGCCTGGTCCTGAAGTTGCCCACCCTGCATGCTTCAGAGAGCTCCAGTGCCCTGGCCTGTCCTCTGGGGAGTTGGCTCACATCTTGGCTCTGTGCCAAGGAGCGGCCACGTGCTGAGTGTGGCACCCACAGGTCCTGCATTCTTCTTGTCTGGCTGCTTGAGCTCTCTTTGGAGGAAAAGGGCAGGCGGGGTGGAGCTGGGCAGGGCCCAGGAGAGAGGGGTCCTCAGATGGTTTGAGGGGACGGACACTGTTGGGCTCATGGGTTGGGTACAGAGGGCCGAGGGGCCAGGCTGGTGGTCTCGGAGCAAAGCCACACGTGTGGCCCCGCTCAGCAAGCCACCTTCTGGAAAGGCTTCCCTGAAGATGATGGCCTTGGCAGGTGGCCGTCCAGAGTCCACGTTCCCTAAGACACTGCCATTGAGTGGGTGGTTGGAAGGTGGCTGGGGAGCAGAGCTCTGTGCACGCGTGAGTGTGCGTGCGTGTGCACAGCGGCACGGGGTGTTTTAAGGCCATGAGACTGGTTTGTGCTCAGGTCTGGGGTCCTGGGAATCTTCAGCATAGCTGCCTGAGGGCTCTGACCTCCTGGGCCAGGGGCTTGTCCTCGCTGAGCGTCAGCGTCCCTGTGTGTGAACTGGACTCAGTGTGGGTCATCTGGGGGCTTCTTCTTGTTATTCTTTTTTAAATTTTTTATACGTATATTTTTTGATACAAGGTCTTTCTGCACAGCTCAGACACATAGTAATTCTCCTGTTTCAACCTCCCTAGCACTGGGATTGCAGGCCGGCACTACCATGCCCAGTTTCAGTGGCTGGCTTGGCACGGGGCCAGCATGGCATGCAGTGCTTGGGATGGAACCTGAGTCCTTGTGCTTGCCAGGCAGGCACTCAGACCGCCGAGCTATTTTCCTGGCCCAGGAGTCTTGTCCTGAAGCCACACTCGGCACTGACAAATCTTGACTTAGCCATCACACATAGATGGAACAGCACCGCCAGTGGACCAGGAGCCGTTCACACACACAGACCAGCAGGGCGGGCATGTGGGCAGCAGGTAGCGGCGTCCACGGCAGGGCCCTGGGGCCAGCGGCTGGCCACCCCATGGGCAGCTGGCCTACAGCTCCAGCTCTCCCTCAGGTCCTGGGGAAACGGGGAATTCAGGTTTTCAATTAAAATAACCCTGAGCTGGGTGAGTGTGGTGGCACACACCTGTCGTCCTAGCACCGGGAGGCCGTGGCAGGAGGACTGTTGCCAGTTTGAGACCAGTGTAGGCTACAAAGTAAGCTCAAGGCAAGTCTGGACTGCATAGGAAGACCCCATCTCAAAAAGACAACCACCCAAAAAAACAACCCTGAGATTGCATCTCACCCCAGAAAGATGAGATGGCTAGTATCAAGCAATCAACCAATGACAAATCCCAGGAGGCTGTGGGGGAAAAGGAGCCCTTCTCCGAGGAGCCCTTCTCTGCTGTGGGTGGGAGTGTAGCCTGGTACAACCACTGTGGAAATCAGTGCGGAGAGTCTTCAAAAAGCTAGCACTAGAGGTCCCGCTGGACCCAGATATTCCCTTCTGGGCATCTTCCTGAAATAGTTAAAAGCATCACACCACAGAGATACACACACGCCCGTGTTTATAGCAGCACAGGCTGTAACGGTCAAACCTAGGGAACAGCCTAGACACCCATCACCTGATGAATGAATAAAGAAGATGTGGGGTTTTCTTTTTATACAGTAGAATACTGCACTGACACAAAGAAGGATAAGCTCAAGACATTTCTAGGTAAATGGACGCGCCTGGAGAGCATACTCTTAAGGGAAACAAACTGAACATGTAAGAAAACATCACAGTGTTTCTCTGGTGAGAGAAACTGAAAGTATAAATAAGGACCAAAATGTATAATAGAAATTGTGTATTAGAAAGAAAATATTCAAGTGGGAAGGAGAGCTAGGGAGGGAGAAGGGGAAAGAAAGAAAGGGAAAAGAAAAAAAAAAAAGTAAGAAAAAATGGAAACAAAGCTTTTGTAAATGAGGAATTAAAGGGAGGGGAGCAGTTGGGAAAAAAGAAGAATTGAGTTGTACCGTGTACCAAGACATGCTCCCTATGATCAGGGCGAGCTTAACCTTTACGTACACCTAAAACGCAGCCGGGGAGCCAGCTCAGTGGCACGAACGCCTGCCTGGCAAGCACGAGGCCCCGAGTACAATCCCCGGCACAAAAAAAAGAACGCTTAAAATGTACCAATAAACTTAATTAAAATAAATAAATAAACTGTTGCAATATTTTACTGCTGGCAGCTAATTAAAGAGCATATCCGACAGCCCAGACAAAATGTTCTGAGCGTCAGCTCACGCCCTAGCTGCGCTCCTGGGCAGGGGGCCAGCGCAGCCCCAGCCAGCGGCCTCGCCAGGGCAGACTCCCGAGCCCGGCCAGCCTTCGTTTCAGTGCCATTTTAATTTTTCTCACTGTACTCTTCAGCATGAAGACCTGCATTATGGTCCTGACAGAGCTCAGGAGGGGATGGAAGGTGGTCCGTGCCGAGGTGTTCAGCTCTTCCAATTCCTGGGCTCCGAGAGGCTATTACACTGTTGGCTTGTCCCTGTCGCAGGCTTCAGGGATGTTCCAAGGTCCTGGAGCCCCTGGCTCTCCAAAACCCTGGCTGGCACCTAAGTTTCTGCCAAGCGTGCTGCACACACCGACCTCCCTGGGCCGTGCAGTCCGGGGTGGGAGACGCAGGCCTGCTGTCGAATGCAGTTTCACCGTGCAGAGGAGGCTCACGGCTGACACGTGAATGGAAGAAGCAAGCGCCAGATTTCCGCACAGCAGAGCACTGCTCTGCTACAAGCAGGTTAAACGTCTGTCATTTGTAGGAGAGTGGATGCGCCCCAGACCATAACAGTAAGTGGATAAATCAGACACGCCGGCTTAAATATCATGTGGTTTTTCTTAGGTGAGAAACCCAAAATACAGATGCATTGGACAGCAAAACAAAAGGAAGGTAATAGGAAACACGGAAATGGATCTTTTGCAAACAGGAAGGAGATCAAGAGGTGGAGGAGTTGAGACAGACAGGACTGAAAGGGGACACAAAAACAACTAAGGCGCAGTGGCCACAGTGATGCCCCTATGGCCCCAACTGCTACCAGGTGGCTTCCAGCTTTAAGAAGCCTAATGTGCCTGCTGCAGGCCAGAAGAAAAAAGGGGTCCTAGGCCTGAAGTCACTGAGGAGCAGAAACAAGAAGTGAGGAAGCTTTTGACCAACAGCAGAAGGGCCAACGGCATGAAGGAGCTGAAAGTGGCCACACGGGTGCTTGGGCTTTGAGCCCAGGAAGGAGGAGAGGAAGAAAATGATCGCTCAGTGGACAAGGAGGGCACAGGCAAGATCAGCCTCAATGACCTCCTGGCTGTGACCACCCAGAAGATGGCCGAGAAGGACACCAAAGAAGAAACCCTGAAGGCTTTCCAACTCTTTCATCATGATGAGAGCAAGAAGATCTCTTTCAAAAATCTCAAGCGCTTGGCTAGCAAGCCAGGGGAGACCCTCATGGATGAGGAGCTACAGAAGATGGTCGTTGAGGGGGACCATGACAGCATCGGTAAGCACCTTGCTGTGCAGCCCAGGGTGGCCTCAAGCCCATGGGGATCCTCCTGCCTCAGCCTCCTGAGTGCTGGAGTTGTAAGTGTGCATCACTGTGCCCTGCCGTTTTCCATTTTATAAATCTGAATAAACTATCTCACTGTGGCTAGAAAAAAAATTAGACATGTTATGTGCACGCTCCAATTCCTTGCGGTGAATGTCATCACTGTGTACTGTGAATATATACTAATGAAAAATTTAAAAACAATTCCAATACACTGTGGTACAATACACATAGCACAAAGTGCTTCGACAACATGCCACACCACTTGCCATCTCGCCAGGTCCAGGTCTGCAGGGCTGTCCAGCACATCTGCATCGTGGTACGACACCCACCACCACCACCCATCCCCAAGCTGTTCGCACCTGCGAAACTGAAGCTCTGTGCCCACTGTGGCCCCTGCCCATGTCCCTGCCTCACCCCAGCGGCCCTCATCCACGCTCGGTTTCTGGGAGCAGACTGCTGTGCGGGCCGCCCGTAGATGAAATCCCGCAGCGGATATGGGTTTGTAACTGGCTTCTTTCGCCTACTTCATCCCTGCTGTAGCCCAGACCACAACTGGCTTCCTCTTTAAGAGCAAATATGCCACTGTCCGGACACCTCCTGTTCCTCCACCCGTCTCTAAGTGCCCACTTAGGTCACTTCCACCCCTGGGTATTGTAACCGATGCTACCACGCATGTGGGTGTCGAAGTGGCTTGCATTCCTGTTTTCTGTTCTTTGGGGTTCATTGGAAGTGGCCTTGCTGCATCCTATGGTGATTCTGTTTTTATTTTTTTATTTTTATTTTATTTTATTTTTGAGAAAGAGTCTTGTTATGTGGCTCAGGCTGGCCTTGAGCTCACTTTGTAGCCCAGGCTGGTCCTGAACTCACAACGATCCACCTGTCTCAGCCTCCCGAGTGCTGGGATTATAGGCATGCGCCACTATGCTCAGCTCTGCTTTTAATTTTTTGAGGCACAGCCTGTACTATCTGAATGTGGCTCCAAAAGTTCACGTGTTAGAAATGGAAGCCCCAGGGGCTGAGGAGATAGCTCAGCAGAATAAGTGCTTGCCTGGCAAGTGCAAGGTCCTGAGTTTGATCCCTGGTACCACACACACACACACACACACACACACACACACACACACACAAAGGAAGCCCCAGGATAACAATGTTGGAAGGCAATGCTTGATAAGAGGTGGGTAGACTAAGGGGCCCTGTCTCTGGATGTACTGCTATTACCACAAGAATGGTTTTGAAGGGCACCAGCCCCACAGGATTTCCCACAATTTCCTCTGAAAGATGAACAGTCTGTGCATTTATTTCCTATGTGGTCTGCTGATATTTCGAGTCTCTAGTGATTTATTAACTCTAATGGACCAGATGTTCTGAGGATTATATCACCCTTATGTCCTAGTGGCTATAAAAGCCTTTCACTTTAACCCATTTCCTGCCTGCAGAGGGTTTGGGTATGCTTGATCTCAGGGAGCCAATTCTTTCCCTTTCTACATTTATATTAATTGCGCACATCACCCCCACTTCACAATAAAGACTACATTTCCCAGCCTCCCTTGTAGCTGTAGTGTGTGACCATGTGACCCGCTCTGACCAGTGGGATGTCAGGGGGAGGTCAATAACGTGGCATCTGGAAATTGGTTATGTGCCTTCCACACTCCCCCCCACCCCATTCTGTTGTCTACAACTGTTACCTTATACCCTAAAAATGGGGCCAAAGGATGGAGATTAAGCAGGACCACCCTGAACTTCTTTTTTTTTTAATTTACTTTTTTTAAAAAATTTTATTTGTTTATTTATTTTGTGTGTGTGTGTGGCCAGCTCAGCCCACCAGAGGCAGGGCTGGCTGGCGTGTGGTGCTGGGGGATTGAACCGCGGTCCCTGTGCTATGCTTAGCTTAGCTTGTTCTAGGTAGATGCTTTAGACCACTGAGCCATCTCACCAGCCCACCCTGAACTTCTTATATTGGGCTTTTTATGTGAAAGTGACCCAAACCAGTATCCAGTTTAAGGCACTATTATTTGAGGTCATTACTTGTTGGCAAACCTGGTTCTCAATGATGACTCATTATATGTTGGTCTCTCTCTCTCTCTCTCTCTCTCTCTCTCTCTCTCTCTCAACTTACTGTTCCTCTGACCAACTGGATAAAGCAGTAGTCCCCCACCCCACCCCCTGCCACCAGGGGACTCAATGTCTGGAGACATGTGACCATCCTGGCTGGTACTGGGAGGGTAAACACGATGTCAGTACATATCCTGCAAGCATGGCTGGTCTCACAGTGAAGAACTACCATTTCTAGTATCCCTAGTTTTGAGGTTGAAAAGCCCTGGGTTTGGTTTTGTTTTTATCTTACTGTGAATGAGTAAACTAAAGCCAAAAGGCTCCAGTCAGTTGCCCGGGGTGACATAGCCTGTCCATGGGAGAGTTGGTATTGAAACCCAGTCATGTCCTAGAAGCAAGGGCTGGCAGATACCAGGAGGTAAGGTACGGGTCGCACATGGCACGTCTCCGCACATTCTGTCACTCCTGTCATCAGCTGAGATCTGACCAGGCTCCCCTAAAGAGGAGATGGAGTCCTCATCTTGGCTCTGGGCAGGTTCTTGATGTCTCATCACAGGACAACATTTCAGGATGTGACAGTGAGAAGCATTGGCTGACTTAAGAGGCAGAGTCAGAAAGTCAGAGAACGAGGACAGGAGCCTTAGTTCATGTTGCTAAAGGGCACACAGTTCTGGTGGAGATGACCTAAGTGTGCATTCACAAAAGAACGATGCCAGGTTTTATGGAGGCGCTGAGGGGGACCAGGGTCCGGGTCACCATTACCTTGTCTCTGGCTTTGCAAGGTGGCCCCAGAGAAGTCCTTCCTCTTAATCCACGAGGTGCTTGTTTCTGCTGGGCGCAGTCCCAGTTCTGGGGAGGCTCCGCTGGAATCCAAGGTGACCTCGGTCCACAGACTCCTGGGTTCTCATTAAGTAGCTGAATGTCCCTGTAAATCTGCTTTCCTGGTGTCCCCAGTCTGGGAGACAAGCTAAGTTACATAAAATTGGGGCCAGCTTTGAGACAGGGACTCCCTGAATGATTAAGCTTCCTCTCTTCAGAGGTAACTGAACCCAAAGTTGTCAGGAAATAAAGAAGACAGATGCAGAGCCAAGTCCAACTCTGTCCTGCTTTTAGACCCACTGGGCATCTGTGTGTCCAAGGAAGAGTCACATTTATTTAAAGGAATAACAGCTTCTCAGAGCCTGATTGCCTTGGGAAAAAAATACAAGTCATGCTTTTACTGAGTAATAGGTTAAGGCCCAGGAGTTTGCCCTCTGTCCCTGCAGTGCTGTCTGTCTCACTTCTACCCCATTGTGGTATGTGGGGGTTCTGGAGATCTCGACCCAACCCCTCACCCTTGAGGACCTGGAGTCGTTATATTCCCTCTCAGAACCCCAGTTTCTTCTGCTCTGTAGATGGCAGGTGACAACACTGGGGAGCTCAGCAAGGCATACCACGTTATGACACCATGGAGACGCAGTGGACCTCATCCAAAGGGACCTGGGCTGCTGTCCTTTAGTTGCAGACCTTGGGTGATGGGAGGGGACCACAGAGGCTGGCATGGGGTCCTGAGGATCTAATAGGAAAGGCTGTTTGCTAATTGGCTGGGGCACACCTGTGTGGTCAAGACGGCCACACATGGGCCACACATCAGCTCGAGCAGAAGTTGCTTGGGTCAGGAAGCAGCAGGCCTGATGAGGTGGCCACCTGTAACCCCAACTTACCCAGCTCATTCTGGCTTTGCAGAAGCTAAACACAGCCACAGCAAAGCAGAGCCGGGTAGGAAGAGGAAGTGTAAGAGCGCCACTGAGGACACCGAGCTCCGAGCTCCGCTTCCAAGATTTTGCAGCTGGTAAGTGAGCTGACGAGTTTATTTACACGGCCAACCCACGAGAAGGCAGACGGGGTCCTACATCCACACCCTATTTGTAAAGCTGGGCGACTGCTACTATTGACAGTCAGAAACAAAAAGTAGGGGGCAGAATCGGCCTGGGAGGTCAGCATTCGCCAAGCGAGCCTCTCTACTAAGGACATCTATTGGATCTGCAACTTCCCCCAGAACTCAGGCGCTAAGGACAGGTGTCCTGGCGCTACAGGGACACAGCAGAAACTTCCGGAGGATGGGCCTAGTGGGAGGAACGAGGCCCCGGAGGCGTGGCCTTAAAGGGCCCCCTCCTGGCCACCGCGGCAGGGGCGGCTGCGCACCCCCACGCCCTCTGCAGCCTGACAGTCAGCTTCTCCTCCAGCGCAGGTGATGGCACCAAAATCGTGGGCAGAAACTTCTGAAAGTATGAGCCTGAAAATAAACTTTCCTCCTTTTAAGGTTTTGTTGTGGTGTTTTTTGTTTTGTTTTGTTGGTACTGAGAGCTCAGCTTTTTATTTTGAAATAGATCATCCTAAGTCACTAAATTCCCAAGACTGGGCTTGAAGTTGCAACCTTCCTGCCTCAGCCTCCCAGGAAGGTGATTTTTAAATTGATTGCCTCAGGTATTTTGTCACAGTGGTGGGAAAACTGGTGAGTTGCACCAGGGTGGGCAGAGGTTGGGCAGAGGCCGGGTGTTTCTGTTTTCACCAGCTTCCCCGTTTTTTCTCCTGCCTGGCACCTGAGAGGCTGGGCTGTGCCATCTCTGGATTAGCAGCGCTAATGATTTGATATCTCAGCTGGGGATTTTGTTGATCCTTCAGCTCAGCAGGAAAACCCCATCACTACCACCACTTTCATTATACTGAGCCTCATTAAGAGAATTAAAAAATAAAAGGCGAGAAGTTAGAACCAGGCTGGGTTCCAGGCCATCTGCAACACACCGCACCACCACCCCAGCACCCCCCTCCTGCCCCCAGCACCTGGGATTAAGCCACCTGCGGCCTTTTGAGAGTTTCATCCAGGTGCAGGAGCCTCCTCTGCCTTGGGGCACGAAGCTGTGTTCCAGGCACTGCGCCCTCCAGCTTCCTGTTTCCCTTCTCCAGCCCTTGGCCCCGAGGCACAGATGGTGCCCGGGAACTTCCGGCCCCAGAAGGCAGCTAACTGACCGTGCAGCTCCGTGCAGCTCCTCTAAGATCATCAGAAGGACTGCTCGCGGCTGGGAACCTTTGCAGAAGGCCAGCCCAACCTGCCCTGGGCCTGGCGGCCTCCAGAAGCTCCCGGCTGAGGCCTGTGGTTTCACTGCTGGAATCCATTTGACTTTACAAATGGATTACAATGCTTGAAGGCTTTTATTTACTTCTAATATGAATTGTAAATGTAATTGCACATATGTTTTCACTTTTTTTTGTTTTGTTTTGTGTTGTTTGAGACAGGGTCTCACCATGTGCTGCATGCTGGCCTTGGGCTCGCTTGTGTGGTCCAAGCTGGCCTCAGACTCCCAGTGATCTTCCTGCCTCAGCCTTCCAAGTGCTGGGATTACAGCATGTGCCACTATACCCAGCTGTTTTTACTTTTACTTATTTATTTATTTTTTGGTGGAACAGGGGATTGAACTCAGGCCCTTGTGTCTGCCAGGCAAGTGCTTATTCTACTGACCCATCTCCCTGGCCCCTGTTTTTACTTTTAACATGAGCTTGACTTTAAGAAAATCAGAAAAACAGAAGTTAAAACAACTGAACTAACGTATGATTCCCAGTTTCTGTTTCTGCGCTGGCCAGTCTGAACTACACGCTGTATTCAAGACCAGCCTGGGCTATATATTGAGGCCCTGTCTAAAATAAAATAAAATAAATAAATAAATAAA
>NDGN011357647.1:0-11421 GCA_002564285.1 Tympanoctomys barrerae | reverse complement strand
TCCTAGCGATTTGATTTTAAACTGTCTAATTGCTATTTGTTTATCAATAAAATTCTGGAAAAATAAAAAATAAAAAAAATAAAACCATCCAAAAAAAAAAAAAAAGAATATAAAGCCACTAAAATAATTTTCAGAAGAAAAAACTGACCAGGAATTTCTACAGTTATATCAAAATAAATGTTAAAATATTTTTAGTCTCAGTCCCAATTAAAATACAAGTGCTATATCTATCACAAAATCTTATACTTTATACCTTTAAAAAGAAAGCTAAAGAATACAGGGAACTAAGAAAGCAGAAAAATGGAAAGAAATAGGTCAGACTATAAATTCCTAATATCAAGTTAAAGAGAGGTATTCCAAGTGGTCACAGGGCTCTTGTTTCCTATAAAGAAATTTGAGAAGAAAAGGATTCACTTTTGTAAAAAGCCATTAGACTATAGAAAATATAATTAAATGCTCAAAAATCAACGAATATTTTCAAAGACACATTTTATTCCTTTTAAAAGGAGTAAAAAGTACCAAATGCAGTAAGAGAAGTACTTGACAGTGGGCAATACCAGATAACACATATTTCTTTTGTTATAAAACAAAAACAGCAACCTTCTTAAAAACACCCAATGGTAACTATAAAAGATGATACAGGGCCAAGGAGATGGCCTGGAGAGGGACCCATGGTGATCCTCAGGGGCCGCGTGCTCTGCAGGCCCTGGAACCCTGGGTGCAACGTGTGCCAACCAAAACCAGGCGTGGTGGCGCGCATCTGTGATCCCAGCACTGGAGAGGCTGATGCTGACAAGGAAAAGTCTGCATATGTTGAATGGAGACGAAGTAACAGTTTTTAGCATAATTTTAGAAGAATATATTTCATCTGCAATTGGTTGAATCTGTGATACAAGGGCTAACTTTAGAAGTAATTCTGCTTAATAAAAGTTCATTTAACAAAATCCCAAATATGTGGAAAACACAAATTAATATCTACTGGCTGGGAATATCATATCATCCACTTCATTTCTTTCCTTTTTAAAACAAGAGAGAAAAACCCCCCAAAAAACAGGAATTGAACTCAGGAACTTGCATTTGCCAGGCAAGCACTTATTCCACTGAGCTATCTCCCTAGCCCCTTTATATAGACAGTAAACATAAAGTTTTACAATACTGTTAAGAAAAAAAAACAAACCCTGAGTCACGAAATAATACACAGTGCATGCTAATTTGTATTACACCATATCCAAATGTGCATGATTATTCACACAGAATTTAAATGGTGTGTCTTATTCCAGGGTTTTTTTTTACATTATGTATTTCTGGATGTTGGAGGGAATGGTCATGGAATGGGAAGTTTTAGAAATGAAGCAATTTTTTACCTTTTACTTCATATGCTTCTCAACTTAAGACTGTTAAGAAAATTTCAAGTATGTCTTACTTTTGTAATAAAATATTAAAAAAGGAAACTAACACCTTTATACTGGCAATCTGGAATCTACAGGACTGCATTTGTGGAAGGCAGGCTGCTTCGCATGACCACGTCAGCAAGCGGCCTGCTAAACAGAAGGGAGCTGTGAAAACCTTGGAGACCAAAGTTGGCTCAGAGAAATTCTTATCACTCCTGCTTTTTAGAAGAGGAGGTGAGAACGCATGACAATATTTTGTCCTTTGTATAGTTCAGACATAATAAATCATAACATTCAAATTTGTCAATAAAAGAGCACTTCTTTATATATGATTGCAGATCTAATAGTCTACTTATATGTTCAACATAACATCACTTCATCCTGTATCTCCTTTATAAACACAGTGCATTTCTACTGAAGCATAAAGTGCTCCCATTTAAGTTCATGTCTTATCTGATGATGTGTTGATGCTTTTTTTGTGTTGCAAATTACTTGCTCCAGATGGAGGAAAAAAGATAAATTAACTTAAAGTTAGTCTCTCGTTTATCTTTTATTTTCTGTGTGTGTGTTAAGTGCTGCCTAATGGCAGAAACTTTTATCAATACATTTAGATATTTAGTTCATAAATATACAAACAACAACAAAAAAAAACTCCTGTACCTATAGTCTTAAAATTTATCTATTTATTTTTTCCTGCATTTTAGGGAAAGGTCTACATGGTGTTCTGGGTCTCACTACTAGATTGGACTCGTAGTGATTCTCCTGTTTACAGCCTCCCAAGTGCTGGGATTACAGGTGCATACCACCACACCCAGTTTCAATCACTGGCACAGCAGGCCCAGGGATCGAATCCTGGCCCCTGCACCTGCTTGCAGGCACTTGAATCCACTAAGCTCTCTGGCCGGCTCTAGTCTTAAAATTTAACAGTATCCTTAACTACTATGTCAGTGTAAGTCATTTTAACATGGCTAGCACGTTAAAAATCATGACATTTGAACACGTTATACATCAAATGTAGCACTATGAAGGTAAATAGTTTAAAATTTCTATTTTAATGCAATTTTCCTTCCTTTCTACATTTAATGTCAATCTTCAAAACTCCTTGCTGCATGGAATTGCTAATGCTTTCTCTCCTATTTATCCAGATCTACTAATCCCTAATGCCTTCTGGGCAAACCAGAAACTTGTCCCACTTTTATTATCCTGTGTCTTTTGCTAACTGGTTACTTTATTAGAGACTTGTCATTTCTGGTTTGCTCACTTTCCTACCTATGAGTACCAGTGACCCATCCCTTAGCTAAACTCACTGATTCTGTACACATTTTCTTCTCAGAACAGTGTCAGTGTTAAAAACAACAGGCTGGTGGGGCCCCTCTGTCTCCCAGCTCAGCAGCGTGGGATGCTGCTGGTCTGCACAAAAGGGGAGGAGGAAGCTGATTTCTTTCCCCTGCACTTCGCATAGAAGTACTCAATTTGGCAACTTTCCAAATGATAGTAATCTCCCACTCCCCCACACAGAAAAGCTGAAATTGTGACTGGTAGCAAATTTCACTCCACAGGATATGGCTGGAAAATTTAAGTACCAACCAACAATGACTTTGACAAAAGAACTCAATCGGTAGCTTTAACATACACTTACTTCTTTTTTTGGTGAGTAGCACACAGTTATTTTCATGACTAAATTGGTCTAGTCTTTCTCCCTTAAGGGGCACTAATGGGTTGGGGACATAGGTCACTTGGAGGGGGGCAGGGGTGCTTAGCCAGCATGTGTGAAGCCTGGGTCCAGTCATCGCAAAACAAAACCAAACACCAAAACAAACACAAACCCTTGCAAGTCCATGGGTTTCCTTATATGAACGTTATTCTATGCAGCACACTTCAGCATGAAGATCACATCCGCACTCTTGCTTCCCTCAGGCATCTACCTATTACTCTAATACATATTTGCATAACTTTCATGCTCATTTTCTATGCCATATGTATTTTTTGAACAGAAATTATAGAAAACAAATACCTCAAGCTTTGAAGGAACAGAAGTGTAGACACATGAAACAATGTAAGAAATAAGAAGTCCACAATAAAAAGTATCACACAAACACAGCAAACAGGCAGCAGAAGACCTTGCCTCTGAGCTCCTTTTTGAGTAGAAAAAACAAGGTTATTAGAAACACAAAGCTAAGAAAGAGATGCAGCTGAGATGCAAACAATACACTTTCCTCATAAAACACAAAAAGTTGTCCTCTTACATTTCAGAAAGCAGGTGCATCACACCTGCAAGCTAGAAAATGCAAAATACTGAAGAGATAAGGAAAGAAGCAAGGTAATAATAAAGCGAAACTGCAAGTAGCACAACTGAGAGAAGGACGTGGTAGACTTGGTAGCTCTCCCTTGCTCTTTGGGAAACAATTATTTCAGTTGCCACACTTAAAAGTTTGGCTTTTTATTTTTGCACAGCCCACTGTCCCCAGCACAGGCTAAAGAACTAACCATCCAAGAAACAAGCAAACTGGATTTTCCTGAACCAAATTATAAAGAATGGGAATCTCTGCCTAGGGCATTTAAAGTTCTTCCTTAGAAAACGATGATGCAGTAAGTTAGAAGCAAATTCTAGCATCTGGACTCAGTTTCTGGCATTTCCACAACATGTAACATCCTGGAGACACCCGAGTAGGCAGGGATCTCCCCCAGGCAGTGATCAAGCCAGCGCTTCACTTCATGCTGAGAGGCTAAGTTTTTCAAATGCAACTTGTAAAATTTTTTAAAAGGGAGAAAAAAAGGCAGAGAAATTGTCAGCAAGTAAATGTTCAAAATGTAAAGAAAAACAAGAACAATAACAGACCTATAATCTTAACTTCTTTTGTGTGGTTCTTTCTTATATAGGAAACCAAGAAAGTGAATAAAGATACGCTTAGGACTGTGCTCCTCTGAACTATTTTTGCTTTTCACAGTGATGCCACCTGTGGCTCATCCTAAGTAGGACCATCGAATTCCAAACCAAGCTGATTTTTGTGTTACATTTTGTACTTCTGCACACACAATACCAAGAAAAACATTAAGCTTCATAGTAAAAAGTAGCAGCAAAACTGCTATCCTGGTAAAACCACAACTTGTAAAGGGCCTCCATCTATGTCTGCTATAGAAAGAAACATGAAAGAAATGAGATATTACCCTTTCATTCACTGATTTGGTCTTCAATTTTTCTGTCCTCAGTATATCATGGCTATCATTAACCGTAACTATATAGTTACAGTAACCATACCTTACTGTCATGGTTGCCATGTAGATATCATAAGTATAGATGTAAAACTGGCAAATTTAAGAAAAAAACACATCAACATAGTACCTCTTACCACTAATGTATTTGGGGAATTATTTGGACAAAAGTTAATCATTGTGTATTTAATTTAAAATATACTTGATGTTTGCCTAATATATATTTCATTTATCTTTCAGTTCTTAACACATGCAGAAGCTGATTATGTAGCCTATTAGAGTGAAGAAAAAGAAAAGTGTTTTGACAAATTAATTTCATGAAAAACACTAAGCACATAGCATGTGTGCTACTTAGCAATGACAAAAATCCTAAAGATTTTAAAAATATGTATAGTTGCTAAATTAACCTATTCACCTGATTGATTCATTAGGTACATTTCTTGTCTGGCTAAGGACCTGGCTTTTTCTAGGCACCAAGGCAGAAGGGAACACACATTTTCCAAAAGTGTGGAAGTTAGTTGCAAAGCCGATGTGCACACTCAGACATTCCTTTAACTGCATGAAGCAGCATTTACTATCCACTCTTGTATGCCCGTATATGCTCAGGGGTGGATTACTAGGGTCTACCAGCCAGAGTCATTGGAAAACTACAATAAAAATGACAGGCACAGTTCCTCCTTTTGCACAGGCACCTTGGGACAAGGTGGAGGAACAACACTGGCTCTCAACTGACTCCCCGTCTGGCTTAGTCAAATTTTAGGTGATTCTCGTTTCCTCCAGGAATAAAATAGCAGCAGCTCTCTTCTCCCACAGATTGCTCTCCTGAGTGTTGGTCTTGCTGTCTAATCCAGTCATCCCTTTTCCACAATCACACTGGCCCACATGCCTGATCTGCATAATTAAGTATCTATTTACATGGAATTATCAGTTTACTAGGAGTTTTCCTTCACAGTAAAGGTTTTCTTTAGTAATCACATACAAAAACATTTATGACATGCTTTCCCTTGATTTGTTTTCACCATCTCAAATCCAACACATTCTCAACTGTATATAGGGAACCTCTAAAACCAGTGCTCCCTGTGACACCCCCAGTTGTTTCAACAGTGTCACTCTTCTCCCACACTCAAAGTGTCAGGTTTATCATTTTCTTCCTCTGGCCCCAAACCAGCTTCCAAATCCATAGGAACTGCCTAGGCCAGCTTCCATACACCAAATTCTACAGTACGCTTTTGGTTGGTCTTTCTTGCCTCTAATTTTTTCCTCTTTCTAGTTCAAATTTCAGCCATTCCTCTTCAGGGTAAGTTACATGAATTTTGTTGGAAGGAATTTCAGTGTCTCCAGTTCTTATAAATCTAACCCCCAAGCTGTCTAACCTTTGCAAATCTCATCACCTTCCAAACGGTTTTATATGCTCTCATATGACATTTCCATTGTACCTTGTACTGCCACAGCTTGGTACCCTGGTGGGCCAGGTGGGCTCCAGGCGGCTCTTCTCTGCACAGCTATTTATGAAGTGGGCTGCCCATTTGCACCAAGGCTCTCCACACATAGTACTTCTTTTGAAGTTCATCATGTCTTATTGCATGGTGTATCTTTCCTTGCATGAAAATGTTTCTAAGTCTCGTGGTTAGGTAGCTTTCACATGTCTTGGCTACATCGGCAGTTTGGACGCTGCATTCCTTGGGCGTAGCTTCTCATAAAACAGGAGAGTACCTTTTATGTACTTTATAGCACCAGAAGTTTTGGAGACTAGGTATTTGGTAGTCTAAGTTTTCCTCATTTCAAGCCTCATTTGAAAAGTCCCAAGGAATTCAGACCCCAAGGCCTACCCCAGTCCAGTGTGTGTGTGTAACACTGCTGGCACTTTCCTTTGTGCTGTATGCACCATCTGCACCACAGGATGGCACGGGGGAAGAGAGAAAAGCATGCTGTGCTGTCGCGATCTGCGTGCAGCGTCCAGCCCGTGGTGCGCATGCTCACTAAACACTCACTAAACGTAGTTGAGTATAAAGACATCTAACATTTGTGACAATGGCTGCCTGATAAAACTTATCCTTCATATATGGCAAATTAAGGGTAAAAGAGACAGAGACGACATTGAAAGCTTCCAGGTCTTGGTAGATCATCAAAGTAGGAGCTACAGATTTGCTACATGAGAATACATAAAGAAAACGAGTATTTCAAACAAGTCTTCTGAGCATGAGAAACATAGCGAAAAGAAAGACCTCACTTGGAAACGTGATTTGTTAGCATTCCCGATTATGCAATAACCTGTTTCAAAGCCCTGCTTCCTTATGATGGGAAATTTTTTTCAGCTATACAGTTGGTGTTAAAATGTTGTTCTATTCTGGGTGTGGTGGTGCACACCTGTAATCCCAGCACTTGGGAGGCTGGGGAAGGAGGATTGCTACAAATTTGAGGCCAGCCTGGGCTACCCAGGGAGTTCAAGGCCAACTTGAACTACAGTGAGACCCTGTCTCAAGAAACAAAAACAAAAAAATGCTGTCCAATACTTTCTTTATAGCTCACACAGGCAAGTCTATTTAATTGTTTATATTTAATTATTAAATTAAAAATTAAGGATAGTATGAACCACTATCTCAGAGTAGTTCATTATTACCACGCTCAAAGCCTTGCTAAGAGACAGTAAATTAAAGAGTAGGCTAAATTGTTGTTTTTATGTATGGATGTAAGACATATTTTTTATAAGACAAAAAACATACCTGTTGATCTCCAAGGAAATGACTTCTCAGTTGAGCTGGAGAAAAAGGGAAAAAAATGGAACACTTATTTTCTTTGTTATAAAATTCAGTGAACTCGTTTTGTAAATAACATTTTAATTTTCACATATAAGAATATTAAAACCTTAAAATTTAAAATTACTTCACAAAATAAAATTTTAAATACTATCTAAATTCCCTCATTGATTTGGGACAAAACCATATACTTGGAAATTAAGGTACACTATACGATAATAAAAATTTCTCTGAACAAGACAAAACAGTATAACAGTATACTCATGGAACTTACATGATTTACTATACTATATATTGTAGTAACACGAAAACAACATCTATAACATATATCTTTTAAAAATCCAAAGGTATTATTTAGTTCATTTACTTTTCTTGTTTTTAAGAAAAGCCATTAGATACTCCAACTGATATGAAAGTTAACAGGGTCAGTTATATATACTGCATGTTGCCTTACATAATTTAAATTATATCTTGAAACTGCACATGCCCACACACACTCGCATGCACGCGTGCACACACACACAAAATGGACCTAGATAGAAGAAGAAAGAGAGCGCTATGAATTATTCCTGTGGGGTAAGAATATGATTTCTTTGGGGCCGGGGAGATGGCTCAGTAGAATAAGCGCTTCTTTGGCAAGCACAAGGGTCTGAGTTCAATCCCTGGTTCCGCCAAAAAACAAACAAACAAACAAACAAACAAACAAAAAAACCAAAAACAAACCAACAAGATTTCTTTAAAACTTTTTTTTTTTTTTAAATGTATTTTATTACAGGGTCTACAGGGTCTCACTACATAGATTGGACTCCTAGTGAATTCTCCTGTTTTCAGACTCCCAAGAGCTGGGATTATAGGCGTGTGCCACCACGGCATGCTGGGGATCAAACCCCAGCCACTGTGCACTGCCTAAGCAGGTGCTTTAATCTGCTGATCTATGTGGCTGGCCCTTGAAACTTCTTTTAAACATTAGAAAATAAAACATTCTAGTATTTTGGAATACTTATTTAGGCAAAAGATATCCAACTCTGGGCTTAAAGAAACACTGAAAAATAAAGGTCTTGAAATAGATAAATGGAATAATCTTTTTAGTAGTTCAGTCCTAAAATTTTAAATTCTTGTTCACTCCTTGGTATTTATCTTAAGTCATTAAAGGGTCAATGGGACTCCTGTTGGTCGATGCCCCCAGATTCAGTGAGGCCGCCCTGAACTTGAGTGTTGTGAGTGATTTGTCCTCCCTGCCTCCCAGGCACAGTGCTTCTGTGAGCCTCCGGCACTGTGAACTACCTGCATGCACAGGGGCCTGTTCCTAAGGGATGGAGTCCATCAGCCCAGGGTAACCTCTGCAGCACTGGCGATGCTCCTTTACCTAAAGCACTCGTAAATGCTTTCAGGAGGAAGTGATGAGGGGAACTGAGAACCTGGTCAAACAGCGCATCTGGCTCGCTCCTGAGGGTAGGTGCTCACCACTCTCGTGGCTCCAAGTGTGCTGCCCTGCACTGAATTTCAATTTCCATTTG
Organism: Tympanoctomys barrerae; assembly: GCA_002564285.1. Taxonomy (NCBI): domain Eukaryota; kingdom Metazoa; phylum Chordata; class Mammalia; order Rodentia; family Octodontidae; genus Tympanoctomys; species Tympanoctomys barrerae. The sequence goes on along the minus strand of NDGN011357647.1, from coordinate 2,544 downwards.
ATTTGCTTTTACTATTTCATTCTGTTCTCTAAGCCTTCTAAGTACTAAGATTGATGTCCCCCAACTGGGCTCTGATCAAAATGATCATACTTCATGTAAATGTCAAGATACATAGCAGATCAAAATGCTACCCAGAAATGTTATTAATGTAGCACAGGTTTCTTGGGAATATTATGGAGGTTTATTATCTACTGAGCTTAAAATTTATTTAAGTGAAGTGAAATAACTACATAATTTTTTATCTTTGAAATTATAAATCACAGACTACAATTCTAGCTAATTATAACGTAACACGGTTCTCCCACTGGGGAAGGGGCGTTGCTGCCCTGCTCATCTCTTCATGGTGTGTCACACTGCCTGGCTCTTAATGTGTATCATCATCAGCACAACACTGAGTAGGACTTTGGGCACCAAAATGGATTAAGGCAGTCCTGGGTGAAGGCTTCAGGTCAAATTTTCTCTGTTCTGTTTAGGTAAGAGATATACATTCAGGAAAGTAAGCTAATAATGAGGCCTAAAGCCAAGCAAAAATCCATGGGGTACTCAAACACCACGCCTGTGGCCAACGGCCTTCACACTCAGCTCTGTAAGGCTGCCAGCGCTGCTCACAGTATGCCACCTGCAAGGGGCTGTATTCCCTCTGAACTTCTCATTTACATGGCTCTCAAAGGGTTCACTATGCTGAGATTCAGCGATTGCAGAATAAATACACAGAACTTGGAAATGTTTTAAGTTCCAGCACGCAATCTACCTTTTTCTTAAAGGACAGCGAAAGGCAGCGTCCTGCTAGAAACTCAGACTATTTCCTATTTCCTGCTTCTCTCTAGCTCTCTGTTCCCAGCAACACTCCCCATGTCACATGGTGTCTACAGCGCGTCTGCAGGCACTCTGCCCAGGAGCAACTCCACTGTTCCCCTTACTGTGCTTCGGAAGATGCCAAGCGCCTTGTGTTCTATGGGAATGTGAAACACTCAAAAATATAAGAACTGAAGCAGCCAGGATAACTCTGTACTTATGAAAAGAGGTACTCATAATTTCTAATAACTAAATTATCTACAATCTTTTAGAAGGAAGCCTGTTCACAAGCTTAGGACTCTGGACAGACAATGAAAAACAAAAGCAAGTTCATTAACAAATCATCAAAGCCACTTATTTTAATCTAAAACTAGTTATGTTTTATGCTTTTATCAAAATATTACATAAAAATGTATAGATCTTTGTGATTTTCTACATACTTATGAAAATCTTTTTTTTATTTTTAAATAAACATGGACACTTATGGCTGTGTGACGTGTTTGAAAATACTTTAATTTGTGATTTGGCCACAGTATAAACCAGGAAACTTGCCCGCTCATAACATGCCCTACAGCACAGGCAGGCCCTACGAGGGCCCACGAGAAGCCAAAGGAGAAGGCAGAGGCATCCTAAGCATTTGCGGTGGGTGCGGAGTTGGTAGCAGGGATCACTGGTGGACACCGGCAGCACGAAATTGCATTCTTGAGTTCTTAGACATTCTACAACTTAATACGCAATACTTTTTAATAAGTCCCTTTCCACTTCCACATACCAGACAGGATTCTATTCTTTGCAACTAAAAAATCGTACCTGGAGGGAACTGTCATAAAACAAACACAAACAGGTCCTGTTTGAGCCCAAGCCTTATTCCTCAACTGCAGACCACAACTCCAACTACAGACTGGGTAGTTAACATACTTCATACTGCATATGTTAAAATCCTTTTCCCCAAAGCGACTTCTGTTTAGTTATTACCATCCATATACTCAAAATGAAGAGCAGGCATTATTTTATTATTTGTTCACTGCATTTCAGTGAAAACTCTATGAGGGCATCAAATTAGCTTGCTCCCAGACATGTCACCAGAAACTAAGGCAGTGAGGTAGTGTCTGGCTAGTGCAGGGCTGGCGCTCAAAGTCCTGTCCTGAAGTAATTCATACTACCACTGGGACAGGCTGGGCTTCCGTCTTTGCACCCTGCCGCTTTGGCTGCATCAGTCTCCCTGTCTTTCTCCTAACTGGTTGTCATCTTTTTTTCTGTATTTTAGGGAACAGTCTACAAGGTGTTCAGAGTCACACTACTAGATTGGACTCATAGTGATCCGCCTGTTTAAAGCCTCCCGAGAGCTGGGATTAGAGGTGCGCGCTGTCACACCCAGTCTCTTAACTGCAGGCTTTGATTTCTCATCCTTTCCAGGCTCTCTTCCCTGCTGCTGCTACCACAACTTTTCAAAGACTCAAATTTGATGTCATTCCCCTACAGCCAATGCGCAACAGATCACAGGACAGAAAATGCAAACCGCCTAGTGTGGCAAAGACTCTAACACTACAGAACAGCCCAGAAGGCCATCATTCACCCAGCTCCTGGATTGCCCTTTCCCACGTGAACCTATACTGCAGGCACTTCAAAGACTTCAGTTGCCTCACACAGCAAGCTGCTTCACACATTTGATTCTATTTTGGGGTAGAACATGCAGAACATAGTCTGGAAATTGTTTCAAAATCGTTCAGATTCCACAACGGTTTATGT
>NDGN011357608.1:0-12428 GCA_002564285.1 Tympanoctomys barrerae | reverse complement strand
TTTTAACCTTAGAAAGGGCATACTTGTAGGTACTTGTAGACATAATTGCTAAATACTTCTGAGGCATGTGTAAATGGATACTTATGAGTCAGTTGATTTCAAACACATCAAACACTTGATGCAGTGCAGAATTTTATAAATATATGTGTGAATTAAAATCATTCTGTAATTTACACTTTTGTGCAAATCTACAGTTAGCTTTGCCTTATGGCAACAGGTTCCTATAGTTTATGTCGGTTTTCTAGCATGTGATACCTGCTTGCCTCCCTGCTAAAGTCAACAGTGATACACGGATTTGAGAAAGAGGTGTGGTAGCAACGTCTATCAGCAGCAGGTTACTCAAGGTGGGTTATCTCTTTGCATTAACTCGGGCCCTGCTGCCTCCTGACCCCTTTATATATCTTTGGCTGTGAAGTGTTAATTCCGTTTCCAGGCACCTTAATTTGCGAAGCCTTTAAAACAAAAGCAGCAGAGGCCTGCGAAGTGTGCTTTTTCTTCACTCAATAAAAATCTCGGAGCTGAATGCCTTTTTCGGATCACCTGAGCACAACGCTCTCCATTGAGTCCTGCAGCCTGGGCCTGGCCACTCCATGGGCAGCATCCCTGGCAGAGACGTGGACAGCCCAGGACCCCTCCCACCTTCCTCCACCCGGCCTCTGGCCTCTTCCCTGAGAAGCGCACGTGGTGGAGACGCCATGTATGTCGGAGCCTGCACCTCCAGCCAAGGGGTGCTCTATATCATCTTCCTTATAGTCTGCTGTTTCTCATTCAGAATTTACAAGCTCTTTTAATGACATGGTGACTCCCTTGCTTCCCTGCTTCCAGGTCACCAAGGATCTCACCCACCAGCCCCCAGCAATGGGAGGGAGGGAACAGCACTGGACAGAGCTAGGGGGACCAGGGCTCTGGCCCTGCAGCCTCAGCACAGGCAGCGCGTGGAGGATCAGATCAGAGATCTCCTTTTCCTCCATAGGTGGCAAAGATCTTTTTCTCCTCCTGCTCTGCCTTTCCCTTTCGCTCCTTCCTCTTCAGCAAAAGTGTCTTGGTGCCCACGTTGTGCCACCTAGCTAGGCTTTCACTAAGTCACCTGTGCGTTCTGTGCAGGAACGTGAGCAGGAGGCAGATGGGTCAACGACAGAGGCTCACGTGGACACTGCAGTGAGCTTGAGACCTTCACTTGGACCCTCCAGCCTCCAGCCTGCAGACGCCTTCTGCACACTTCAGTCCTACTAACCAAATGAACAACCAAACGCCGCCGCCTCCTGACTGCCAGCACCGAGTGACCCACCACCTGACACAGACTCTGTGGGACACCGCCCAGAGCTCCTTGGGACCCGTGCAGAGAGACCTCCTGCACGCCTCTGCGCTGACTGTGGGCGGCCACTGTACGCTATTCTGTGCATTCTTATATACTTGTGTGTCTTGTGTTAAAGCTGTTTTGTCTACCAAGCCCTGACTGACACAAACACAAAACTTAGAAGCAGCTGCCTATCAGTTGCTACAGCTCCTTTCTTAAGAAGTGTGCTTACTGCAGTGATTGTGTGCGGTATCACAAGTCACACAGTGGGCTACTGAATATCCCAAGAATGTGTTTTGACATTTCACCTCGCTTTCTGAAAACCAGTATGTGTCATCTATCAAACTAAATACTGACTGATCACCTACTAGGTGCCAGGCCCTGGAGATAAAAATGTGTCAGAAGTGAATTCCTGTCTAATCAAGAAAAGCATGTCTGGGGCTGGGGAGATAGCTCAGCAGACTAAGCGCCTGCCTAGGTAAGCTCAGGGATGGGAGTTTGATCCCCAGCACCACATGCTGTGCTGGTCCTGCCCTCAGGCGTGCTCAGCCGGCCACTGAGACTGAGCAGGGTGGCACACGCCTGTAATCCCAATGCTGGGGAGGCTGAGACAAGAGGATCATCATGGGTCTGAGCTGTGTAATGAGACCCTGTGCCAAATACATTAAGCAAAAACCAAGCAAACAAAACAAAAACACGTCTACAGAAATACCAACAAGTAGGTTACCACTTGCAATATTTTATTTGGCCAGTCATTATTGCACAGGCGCTGTGGTGAACATTAAACCATGGTGACCAACCAACGCCTTTCTATCTATGAGAAGGTAGAAAAGAAAATAAACAATACAGGTCAGAGCAGGTGGAGAAAGCAGGCTGAGGGAAAGAGCAGAACCGGGTGGATTGGGTTCTGGGAAGGGGCAGTTGCTACTTCATGCCGGTGGTCAAGAAAGACCCGTGAGGCGATGTGAGCCAGCGGGAGTCGGGTCACGCGACGTGGTCACTGGGGAAGAACCTTCTGAAAAGAGAAGAGCTGGAGCGAAGGCCCTGAGGCGGGAAGAGGAGGCAGAAAATGTCTTCAGAGGCTGAGGAGGGGCAGAAGCAGCCCTCTGAGCGACAGCCGGAGGCGACACGGGGGCAGGTGAGTGGGAGGAACCTGGATCTTCTGAGCGGAAGGGAACCTCTGAAGAGCTGTGACACGGAGCGCCCTCCACTTTTAAAGGATCACCTCATCTAGTACGCAGAAGATCCATCCAAGTGGGCCCAAGACGGACACGTAAAGAATTAGGGAGCTATTAAAACAAGGCAGTGGGGCATAAGAGTGACCGCTGGGGACACGGCGGAGAGCGGCTGGGGCTTGGGGTGCTGTGCGTCCTGACGCTAGAGGTAGAAGTGCAGGTGCTTCGTCGGGTGTGGCGCGGGAGGACAGGGAAGAGTCGGGACAGCCTAGACACCCGGAGTGAGAGCGGCCGGGTAGACCGAGTTGGCGGGTACTGGGGTGCGGAAAGAGAGGAAACAGCCCATCGCACTGGCGTGGAGCGTGGAGGCCTGCGCGCCACCTGAACACAGTCTTGAGTGGGAAGCAACGCAGTTAGAAAGGCCGTCGGGGGAGCGTGGCCAGGGCCACGGGCTTCCACCAGACGGGCCCAGGAGCCGAGGCCGGGCGGAAGAACCGTGAGAAGGTCGCAAGTGGTCCAAGCAGCCCTCGCTGCCCGAGCAGCAGCGCGGCCGGGAGGCCAGCAGGGCCGGGAAGGGAGCCTTTCCTGAACGAGCCATAGCCACAGCGCCTCGCGAGACGCCAGGGGGTCCACATGCACGCAGGCCTTTGCACCCAGTTCTGCTCGCCGCCTTCCGCGCAGGCCCCTTTTCTGCCTTATGGGACGCCAGTGTCTGCGGTCTTATGGAAGCTCACAGAAACTCGTGACCACAGGACTTCCCTGGTGCGGGACCTTGGGGCAAAGTCCTGTGGATGCTCCGAAGGGCGAGGCACCCTGGGGACGACCTCTGTGGGGCTGCTGTGTGGGAGGAGCAGGCCCTTCTTGTCACTTTAGCCTCTTAAGAGAAAAGAAACATAAACAAGCACTACAACCAAGCGCAGCTGGTCCTCTCAGTGACGCCCCAGCTGTAATAAAACCCCGAGCGGAGCGGGCGGGCGGCAGTGAAGACACACTCCCAGCCTACTCATGGAGGGAGGGAGCTAAATCCTGCTGTTTTCTTTCACTAGATTTTCATCCAGGTAGCTGAAAAGCACCTGCCACCGCGTCTCTGCACTCGCGGTTTCGCTGTGCGGCTGAGCGCCCACCGTTCTCTGCTCGATGCTGTACACAGCACTTCACCAGCGGCAAGCTCAGGCAGGCAATCCCGGGCGCGCTCAAGCCCACGTGGCGTTAATCGTGGCCTCAATACTCACGTGAGCAAATAAGAAAAACAGCTGCATTAGCCGCAGAGGCGGCGTCTCCAGCGCGCAGCGTGAGGCTGCACCGCAGGAGAGCGCGCCGCAGGTGCGAGGCCTCGCCCGCCTGACGTTAGCAGAGCGCAGGGCTTACGTGTTCTCCTGTCTGATCTTCCCTGAGCACCTCGATGGCTCCTCGTGGGACAGACTTGACCTTTCCATCCGCGTGGTTTCCACATCAGTGGCTCATTAGTCCCATTTAAGAAGCTTTGAAAAGAAACATTGGCAGTGCCCGACCCATGTCAGCTGTGCTCACTCGGAAACCCCAGACAGGGGCTCGGAATCAGGAGTTCCTTGGGGACATTGTCACTTCCAATAATGTAGGGCACTAGGAACCATAGGATCTATATCTGATAACAGGGAAAGAGTGAAACGCACATTGCTTCTAAAGATGACTTTTTAAAAAGCAAAAAAGAGAGAAAGAAAGAAAAAGCACTCATTGATAAATGACTGCATGAGATTTTGGTCAGAGTAGGTCTGAATGCGGAGACAATTCATAGAAACTGATCCTGAAGCTTAAATTGATCACCTGGTTTTGAGTGTCGACTTCATAAAGGAAGAGCACAAAGGAGGTAAAGAAAGGAAAATTTCAAAAGGAAGCCTCAGGCTGAGCTCTGCTGAGCTGGTTTTTATTCTTCTTTTCTCTCTGGATATACAGCCTGCGCGCACGAGGATTGCGTTAGTGTCACTTTTCCAGATTACTTAGTAAATCCGTGCATCAGATCCACATTAGTCATCATCTGAGCACAGCCAATGTTCAAAGCATCGGTTTACATGGAAACATGAGTACCTGAATTCATGGTGAGGAGAAGACACGGAGGATGAATGTTTGTCACCGTGACTTGGAGGATGGAGGTGACACCCATCAGCTGACAGAGCCATGGCCTCTCTCCTCCATATCCCTGACTTACATGTGATCGGAGCCCGCTGTGGTGAAAATCAGAAGCCAGGAGGGATGGCATTAATGAGTTAATTTAAGCATGAGAAGCCAGATAATGGTTATCAAATGAAGAAATAAGTAGATTAGAAGAAATTGTTCAGGGGCAGGCTGGGGACCTCCATATTCTAGGCGTACTTTTCCATGGAGATCCGTGTATGGCACCAGATCCATCAAAGAGACTTCAAGGTCTGCACAAGGTCTCTGTGCAGGTGATGCGCATTGAGGGGGAGAGGAAGGACAGGGCAGGTGAAGAAAGCCTTCATGTGGGAGTAGACACTTGGAGTGGGTCTTGGAGAATCAGCAAAACGCTTAATTAGCTAGGAGAGGGAGGGCCTCAGGAGCAACTCGAGCTTTACCTGGAGAAAAACTACCCCACTGGATTAAACGGGTAGGTAGTTATTCAAGACACTCCAGCATGTCCCGACCCTCTGGCCACTGCTCTTCCAGATCAACAGCAGCAGGAACAACAACGGCAGCATCAGAAACTCACATCAACTCTTCTAACAATAGCTGTGCTCCAAACATCAGGCCTGACACACACACAGCTGAGGTTGCACTCCGAGGAGCAGGTGAGAGGGGAAGGACAACACTTCTGCTTGCCCACTCCACAGTGACTGATGAGCAGTGCCCAGATGGAAAAGCTCAGGGGACACACGACTGTCTGGAGGCACAGTCCTTCAGGGGCAGTTTGGCCTTTGGCCACTCCCTGGTCTTACTCACTTTGAGAGGATGGATTAGAGAAGGGGAAGCAGAGGAAGGAAAACAGAAAATGGTTTTAGAAATTTTAGAGAGATGGGCTTTTGGAGCAAAGTGGTAAAGCTAGAAAAGATTGGTCCAGGCGATATTCGGGTGGGCTCACCAGTTGGCGAAGTGAGAATGGCCCTCAGTGTCTCGAGTCTGGCCATGGGCACTGGCCAATTTTAAAGCCTTACCAGGACCCTGCACTACTCTTCCCGCTTGACAGTGAGGTGCTGATGCTTGCAAAGGTGCACAGCGGTGTGGTAAGGCTTGGAAAGAGCTGAGCCAGACTCTGCGTCTGGCTGCTGAGTACAGCGGCTCATGCTGCGGGCCCCACCCGAAAGTGGGTTGATTGCCCCAGTGCAGTAGCAAGAAGCTTCTTCATCATGATGATTTTAGTTGCTACAACAGAGAAAGGTTTCCCCTTCCTTCCTCGTCTTGTGGTTCTGAATCGATGCTTGTGTTCTGGCATCTCTCCAAGAAGAAAACAGCTATGTTCATACGTAGACTTCCCTGTTAGGGACCTACGAAGTCCCTTCTCCACGTTGTTAGTGTGGGTTCTTACTTTGTGGCCTCTTGCTGTGTGTACAAATACCACCCTGGACCTCCGCACCTTCCCGCCAGCTGCAGGCCTGCGCTCCTCGGAGCAGCAGTCACTCTCCTCCTGCAAAGATGGAACAGCGGCACCTGCTGGGACACACGCTGAGTCCTGGGTGACAAAGGCAAACTGTGTCTCTCCCTGTCTTGCCAGGACACTTACAGGACAGCCTTTTTCAGTTGAAGCTTTAAACCTATGCCCTTATTTTATTTACTTTGAAGTTTGTCAGATTCTAAGTATGGATAGAAAATAGACCTTGAATGACAGTACCATGAGGTACTCATGCCCTCGCATTAATAATTCTGTGTATACAGAATAGAAAATAAAGAGACACTAAAATAAAGGGGGGGCCAGTCTTGCACTTTCCTACTGATGAACACCGAGCCCTGGAAGGTTAGCATGAAGCCAGACAGCAGGCCAATGTGGGCCCTCGACACTGTGCAGTCAGTAGGGTGGATATTTACTAGATGGAAGTGTGTGTTGAGGATACTTGGTTCCGAAATTGAAGTTCTGACTGCCATTTTCAAGTGGCTCATTTATCAAACCACCACAAATAAAAAGGATTTGGGGTACACCTGAAGGTAAGTGGCAAAGTCACGTTAGATTTTAGGGTACATTTTAAGTAACTAAAGATCCAATTGACTCAGAATATGAAGCAAGTAAACACAAGGGTGAAAGCTGGCCGAGTGAAGAGGGGTTTTGAAAGGGCGCATAATGGACCACGGTGAGGACAGGCAGTGGCCGGCCACCTGCGGGAAATGCACACATGCCCCGCCCAGCCCTCTGAGCCGCGCTTCCTGAACTCTCGGAGATCCTACGTGCTGGCCCCCCTGGACCACAGGTAGGCATGAGCCTTCTAGATGGCCACGATGTAGGCCACGGCGTCAGGCTGGGAAGCCGGAGCTTTTCAACCTTTCTGAGGGGCAACTCTAAACCCTTTGCGCAAGGCACACCTCGCAACGCGCTGAGTGTCCGAGCACACGCTTGCCTGCATCCTGACAAACTGTAAGGTTAAATCTATTTTAGAACAGAAGGACATTTAAAAATCATCAATAAGCACTATAGTTTCATGAAAGAAAATAATGTTTTTACAGCCCCAAAGATAAAGATATACTCTGTAAATCAATTTTTTGGGTAAGGGTATTGGTAATGAAACATACACACACACACACACACACACACACATGTACACAGTGTGGTGTCTTCATTTGATCACTTTAGTACAGGTTAACAGTAAGCTGCAGTTATATGAAATCTACAACCATAAGCAACAATGAGTATTCTAAAAAGAGGAAGTACCAAGGAAAGGTTTGCTGGAAAAAGTGCTGTCTGATAAAGAGGCAGCGGGTTGAGGGCGGGAAGCCGCAGCCGATGTGCCTTGTGGGCAGCCGCTGTTTTCCTCCTAAGGACTGAAGTCCATCGTCTGCAGCACACCACAGCACCACTGCTGGGGAGAAACTAGGGGTCCCCAGCACAGAGCCACGCTAGCTGGTACACTAGGAGGTTGGGCAGGAGGAAAGGATAGAGGGGACAGGGAAGGGTGGTGGCCATGGGGGGGTTGGGTGGCCTTTGGACAGCTCTTATCCCTGGACACACAACTACATCCCACCCCTAGAGTCTCCTGGAGCTGGTGTCCTGGCGGCACCACAGCAGAGAGGATCAGGGTCCTCTCAGGCTGAGCACAGGGAAACGAGCACCCCCTTCCCTTTCGTTCTTGTCCACCTGCCACTGAAGGAAGAGGCCTCACAACTCCCTGCAGGCAGAAGACCTGAGGCCTGAGACGAGTGCTGGGGAGGCCTGGTCCCCCATGCAGCCTGCGGCTCCCAGGAGCACCTGCTTGGACTCCTACATGAAAGAGGACAGATCAGCTGACCGCTGAGAGCGCACTACAGTGGTTAGGAGTGATCGCCCTGTAAACACTGAATCCAATTCTCATGCCCAGCTGCAGTGTCAACCAAAATTTAAAAGGAAGCCAGTTGTACCGAGATAAAATTCACATACCATAGTGCACAGCTCAGCGACGTTTGCTCTGTCCACAGACTTATGCAAACAAGTTCACCTCTACTTCTAGAACATTGTAATAACCCCACAAACAAACCCACTAGCGGTCGGTCCCCATTTCTCTCCAATCAGTAATCTGTTTTCCTGTGACTCAATTCTGCCTCTTTTGGACATTTGCTATGATTGGGATAAACAATGCAGTATGACAGTCTTTTGTGACTAGCTCCTTTCGTCTGCCACAGTGCTTTCAACGGTCGCTTCTTCCATGGTCTGCTTCTTTTTTGTAAGCTTCTTTTTTGTCTAAGTTTCATACTCCGAGTAACTACTCTGAGAATAATGACGCACACTGTGTCTGTATTCACTATTGTCATTCTCTTATTTTGTTGTGAAACCTGTTTTATTGTTTCGTAAAGTAAAACATGTAAACAAAAACTGCTCATTCACCTTGTGGCCTGTATCAGTAGCCATTGCTTTTTATTGCTAAGTAATATTCTATTGTGTGGCTGTGTCACATTGTAAGCATCTATTCATTAGGTAATGACTTGTGCCTCAGCTTTCATTGTCTTTGGTACAGTCTTAAAAGAAAAATTCTACACTTTATAAGGAGCCACACTACAGAAAATTTAACTACGGTAGGCACATGAAAGGCTTTACGTTTATGGCTATCCAAATTTCACCTAATTCAACTCAGTGTAAATGAAATTTAATCTAAGATTTTACCAAATTCAATTCAATTCAGGCTTATTTTAATTCAAAAACACCCAGAAAATATGAAAGTACTGTTAGGCTGATAATATAAAAAGTCTCCTGGAGGAAAGAAAGGAAGAGGAAGGCAATGGGTTTCAACCCATTTGATTCATAATCGAAGGAGAAAATAATACTTGCAGCCCCCGGAACAGGAGCAGCCTTCCCGAGGCCTTAAGTCAGGGAGGAACCTCAGCAATCACATCTATGTCAACACCAAGCAATTAAGTAGAAATTAACAATTGCTACGTCGGGGAAATTGCTAAGTCATTACCTAATGCTACGTTCATTAAAGGAATCCAGAGTCAGTGTTTCTCTAAGATGAATCCCAGCTGTTCTAAAGATCATTAAGTCTTATGGCAGGGCCAGTTGGTTGTGGTGTTTACAAGCGCAATATGACCGTATTTGTACAGCCCAAGAGGGTAGAACCGTGATTGATTTTCTAGGAAAATCAGATCTCTGAGAAGGTTTACAAGATGGGAGACAAGAAGGGAAGGCAGAAAAACACTGCCTCTGAATTTGTTCCCTTTAGGCCTTGGAGAGGTCATGTGAAAGAACAGTTTCAAGTACCTCCCGCTTGCCAGGCACTGTGACGGTGGAGGGAAGCGGAGATTCAGGGACATTGGTTTGGCAGTTGCGACAGAACCGCGTAAGAAGCCCGGCACACGGGAAGCTCAGAGGACGTGACTAACTCTTACTAGTCTCAGTGGAAAAGGCTTCGGCTGCATCTGCAGGGCTGAGAGCACTCGCTACGTGAGGAGAGGAGCGAGGAATATAGGTACAACCGCAGCCTGAAGCCATCGAGGGGCACGGCCCGAGGGGCAGAGGGGCACGGGAGCCGGGGCCAGGCCAGAGCGCAGGCTGCAGAAGGAGGTCGTGAACTCCCTGGCTGGGCAGGTAAGCGAAGAAGCTCATAAATGCCTGAACCATTTAAAAAGTTTACCATGAAAACATGCACACGTGAAAAAGAATAATATAAAAATTACATTCCATAAACATTATACTATACGCGGACGAAAGGCATCAACTGCTCAGCAATCACCCGGACGCTGCTACTTTTGCTTTGTTTGATTTCAGTGAATGGCTTCGGCGCAGCGCGCCCGCCTACCTCCGCGCAACCCTCAAGTCTTCGCACATGGATCCGTTCTCGTCTAACCAGAAAGTGCGCTACTGGCATCATTTAATCAGCTCCACGACAGATTTCTTCAGTCATCTCCTAAGTATCTATCTGCTAACACGCTTGCTCAACTCTGGCTCCCAGTGAGCGTCCCCTGATGCCCGAGGTGCTAAGGCATCCTTGGCGCATCAGCCTAGAGCGCGTCCTCTCCCCGCGCCCTCCCGCGGCGCACTCCATCACTCATCGCTACTCCTGACTCCTTGCGCGGTACTTCACACTCTGCATGTTCCTGTTTGCCTCCTTTAATTTCTCTTCTCTCTTTCCACTCTACTGGGGAAGGTCTGACATCAGCTTCGATGTTTTAGGGTACAGACACTTCACGGGGGTGGGGCACTGTACCCCTCGCACTGCGTTCCGCCAGAGGAGGAGCCGCAGCGTCGCGAGCCCAGGGGAGGTTCACGTTGCAAAAGCTGGCCCTGCCGGGCTGCGTGCAGACCCGCAGCGGTAAAGCCAGGAAGCACGACCTTATTAGAGTAGTGCGGGAGGGATGCGGAGACGGGACGCAGGGCAGGAAAGCCAGAGAAACAGAACCACCGACTTCAAAGTCAGTCTGAGACAGAGTCACTGGAGGTTTGGAAACCTACTCTAAGTTTAAGGAGGGATGGGAGTCAGGGCGGGTAGGCAAGAGGGCAGGACGAGGCTGTGAGCCCCACCGCGGCAGGGAGAAACGCGGCTGAGCGTGGCCGGGGCACAGCCTGCGACGCGGGGCTAGCACATATGAGGACTCCCTGTCTATGTGTTCAACGTGTGTTTCAGTGCTCGGTCGAGTTACGGATGGCTAGACAGCCTTGAAGCTTCTAAAAGGGTAAATATGATCAAAGTGTGTTACACACACGTATACAGCTCTAAAAAGAAACCCAATCTCTGTATAACTAATATGTACTATTTTTAAAAATACGAAATCGAGTGCAGGGGTCGGGGGTTTGATCCCCGAGCCTGCCATGCCGGCCCCGCCCCCAGAATGTGCTGAGACGCAGCTGAGACTGGGCGTGGCGGCGCGTGCCTGTAATCCCAGCTCTTGGGAGGCTGTAAACGGGCAGATCACTGCCAGTCCGATCTGGTAGTAAGACGCTGAACACCCTGTAAACCCTTCCCTAAAAAATACATATGAAAGAAAGAAAGAAAAGAAAAAAAGAAAAATCGACATAGATGTTCATACTATTACCAGCGATCAACCAGTTGGGGAGAGAATCGGATTTCCTTTAAATTTGATTTGCCTGATGGATATTTGCCTATTAATCATTAACATCTCAAGAAAATAATTAAAAGCTTAACATTAAATCATTTTGCATGTTCTTCAGCCTTAGGACATATAGCAAACAGACACATGAACCTTAGTTTATTCATTAGCATGCATAATTGGATTTTAGGACTATAAAACTAAATTTTGAAAATATTTTTTGGCTGCATAGCATATAGGAGAAGCTTCAGAAAGTTCTTGGGATGATGACAAGAGAATTTATTTGTTTATTTATTTATATTTTAGGGAAGGGCTTACAGAGTATTCAGGTTCTCACTACTACATAGGACTCATAGTGATCTGCCTGTTTACAGCCTCCCAAGAGCTGGGATTACAGGCACATGCCACCATGCCCAGTCTCAATTGCCATCTCAGTGTGTAGGGATGGAGCCCCTGGCCCCTGTGCCCGCTTGCAGGCGCTTTAATCCGCTGTGCTATTTGGTTGGCCCTGACAAGAGAATTTATACATCATAGCGATGGTATTTTATATTGTCAAGAGCATTAAAAATCAAAGCCGGTTCTTTGAAGAGATCAGTAAAACTTAGGCCTCTAGGCAGACTAAGAAAAAATCACAAATAAAAGATAACACAGCATTACAGAGCCAATGAACGAGAAAAGAACAATTAAAAACCATGAACAGTTCTACACCTCCAAATGTAATGACAGAGAGGAAGTGAAGCAGCCACTTGGAGGGTGCAGCCTGCTGGAACTCACGCAAGAGGAGATGGATAACAGTCCTCTGTCTCTTAGAGAAGCTGAACCACTCAGTAGTCACTTCTAAACAGAAGCCCTGGGCTCAGAGGGGTCACTGGTGTACTGTACCAAACATGTAAGAAAGAAATTAGATCAATGCTCTTTAGTCCCTTCCCAAAGACAGAAGCAGAGGGAGTATTTCCTAACTAATTTCTGAGGCTAGAACTAATCAAATATATTATATACATATAATTTTATTTTGCTGTTTGTTTGAAAAACCTCCCTACAGAATCTGCTATTATCAACATCCTAAAGGATCCACAGGAGATGGAGAAAGACCTGCTGCTGAAACCCAGGACCCAGTCATGATAAGAACTTCAAGTAAACGAGGAGTACAGCAAGTCTTCCACTTGATCAACAATCTCTGCAAGGGTGGATTTCAAAGAAATAGCCGTAGCTCAGTTCCACAAATCACGCCTAGCCACCAATAACTGTCACGGTCATTATGCATGTCTACAACACACTAGAACTTTGTGCGATATCCTATCCTC
>NDGN011357581.1:0-10753 GCA_002564285.1 Tympanoctomys barrerae | reverse complement strand
AGAATACATTTCTTAGAGCAGATAACAGGAAGCACAAGGGCTTTTTATAATTTTCCACAGTTAAGACACAAACCTCTGTTAACCCTTTACAATAGGTTTTACCCATAAGGTTTTTTAAAATATAGATCTAGAGTGCTAAAGTCTTTTTTAAAAAAAATAGATTAGGGGTCATCTAGACTATCAATAAAAAAAGAATGTAAAAGGAAGAGCTAGCTGGCAGAGATATGACTGTTAGACCAGAAGGACCTACGTGAACAAGAGAGTATGGAGGCACTGGTTCACTGATCCTAAGGACAGTATTCATGTGCCATTTAAGGTCTGTTATAAGGCCTTTATTTTCATTTAGTGATATTTGCCTGAAAACTCACTGGCCCTGAGGCCTTAGTTCAACACTAAACATACGACAGCATCTCACTGGATAATCCTCTATATAAACCTCTGTGGTAAGCCTCACAGAGCTAAAGTTGAGAAATGGGGTTCTAGCCTCTGGTAGGCCAGGCTAATGTAAAAGGACACCTTTGTCCCAGTGTGTCACATGGCTAACATGGGCCCATATCACTTTGAGGCTTTTCCTAAAGGATGTTGGAGAGCCCTGAAGAAAACCATACTGTGACATCTGCATGTTTCCATTGTAATAAACTGCCACACTATGCATAAGGATTGGGACAGCTTTTTCCCACTAAGCAGTGTTATCTTGGAGATGTTTTATATTAGGGCAGAGAAATCTGTCGCATTCTTTGTAATGATATGGAAGGACTACATTTTAATATATGTTTAAGATATTTCCTATATTTGGCTAAAACAGCCCTGTTTTTAAAACCTTTGTGGGTATTCACCTGAAATAAAATTAATGAGTCAAAAAGAATCCTTTGAGTCATCTAGAAATGATCACCTTGAAGAAATACTGAACCAAATAATAAAAAATACTGAGCCAAGAGGAAAACATTTTGGGTCCAGGAGATGGCTCAGTAGAATAAGTGCTTACGTGGAAGTGCAAGGGCCTGAGTTCAATCCCCGGTTCCGAAAAAAAAAAAAGTTTCCTATGTGTTTTGTGTGTGTTAGGCATTATAGCAGTATTGGAAATAACAAATGAGTCGTGGTCCCTGCCATCGTAGAGCTGTAATTCTCCTGGAAGAGAGAAACTAAAAAGCTAAATAGCTACAACTAACAGTGAGGAAATACAGTGAGTTGTAAGAGGAGTCTTTGTATGATTTTCAGGAAAAGCATAAGAATGTCACCTGTAAGCTCTTTGTGCTTTTAAATTTTGATGTCACATTACCTTGCTAATAAAATAAGAAGCACTAATATGCAGACCAACAAGGTCACTGATATTTTACTTTCAAAATGTTTGTTATCTTTGTAACATGTTAGGTGAAAAGGCATTCCATTATTTTCATTTCTTTAAGGTAGAATGTCTTTTGTGTAATTATGAGTGTTTTTTTTTTTCAGAACCAGAGATTGAACTCAGATGCTGGCGCTTGCCAGAGAAGTTTTTGCAATTATTTTATTGTGAGTTACATTATATGTTTTATCAATGTCGTCATTTTTCTCATCCTGAGACAAAATACCCAGTGGCCAAGGTTGAGGAAGGAGAGGGTTTATTTAGCTCACGGTTTGTAGAGGTTTCAGCCCATAATTGGCGGGCTCCGAAGTGCAGTGGCATCAGAGAGCAGAAGCAGTTCATGGGGGCAGAGTGTGGCAAAGCCACAAGGGACGACGGCAGTGCTGTCCACCCCTCATCTCCCATCCACGCTATTTAGGGCAGGTAGGACGCAGCCTGAGTGAGTCCTACGTCACTGATCCTGGCATTGCACCATGAATCAGTCCCAGTGTCCTGTCACTCCAGAACCAGCCTCCTCAGAAAAAGCCCCAGTCATGACAGCATGAGACTTTCAGGGACACCTAAACCCAAGCCATAGCATCAGTTCTCTTAAGGTTTTTTCCTATTTATTTATTTGGTACAGGTTCTTGCTACACAGCTCAGACTCTGTGCTCCTCCTGCCAGCCTCCCCTGTGCTGGGATTGCAGGCGTGTGCCACCACGCCGTTGCAGAGGTTGGCATGGGGCACCAGGGTTTTGCTGCTGGCAAGGCATGTGGTACCAGGGAGTGCACTTGGCAAGCGGGTGCTTAGACCACTGAGCTACCATCCCAGCCCAGGTTTTCTCCTTATTGCTTACAAAAGCTTCAGATAATAAAAGTTAGATCTATATCACATTCTTGCAAATATTTTCCACCGTAATTTGCATTTGGAATTGGTTGTCTGATTATATTGCCCCCATAAATCCTACAATTATTCTTGATATTAACCAAACAAGTATCTTTGTTTTTCTTGGGGGAAATGTGCAGCTGAATGGGTTCTAAATAAGCTGAGGTAAGATTGGTGGATATCTTTTCAAAAGTTAAAAAAATATACACAATGCAACAAAGAGTACCTGTAGTACTACTCAATAGCTCTTCGGTGGCACTTCTGCTTACTGTGGAGAGGGGCCTGGCCAGTAAATCTGCCTTAAAAGAAGTTTTGGAAGTTGTAATTTGTGTTTCATCTTTGTCTTAGAGAACTTGGTAGAAAGATAAAAACTTTTCCTTTGGAGTAGTTATGCCCAAAATATGTCATGGATTGTAAAATGAAAGAAAAATCACATAACAAAATTCTGGTCTTGCAAAGGAATGGATAGCAAAAGAGGTCTGCTTGCCCCATGACCAGGAAACGAAAGGCCCGGCCTCTTACAGGCTTCAGAACAGCCTAGCGTTGTCCTGGGCTGACAGTGACAGGGGGAAACACTCAGGATTCAAGCCAGAAGGCAGCACAAGTTCAAGCAGATATTTATAGAGGTGCTTCTAAGATTTACCACAAGGAAAGGTTTAGGTTGGAGGTGGGGTCTTTTTTCTTTATAAATAAAGTACTTAGTCATGTTGTTGGCATTTTACCCCTTTCAGTCAGAAATGCATAGTGAGTTTTTTGTGTGCTTGCTGTGTTTTTTGAGACAGGATCTCACTGTGGAGTTTATGTTGGCCTTGAATTTACTATGTAGCTGGGGCTGGCCTTGAACTCAAAATGATCCTTCTGCCTCAGCCCCCCGGGTGCTGTGATCACAGGTATGTGTCACCATGCCTGTTCTTATTTTTTAGATGACCTTTGTGCATTTGTAAAAATTATGATCAGCCCATTAACATGATGGCTTAGCCATTGTATTTAACTTATTATATTATTATATTTAACTCAGCCTAATATTTAACTGGGTTACGTCTACCAGATTCATGTGTATAATTTTGGTTTAGAATACTGGCCATATAATTTTCTGTTCCAAATTTTATAGTAATGAATGAGACCTGGCTGTGAGGTTAGAAGTTGTTTGGAAAGCATCATTACAAAAACGTAAGATGTGTAAAACAACGCAACGGTGCCTGTACAGATAATGTGCAAAAGGAAGTGCTTATTTTTTGTATTTTAGGACAGGGTCTACAGGGTCTCACTACATAGCTCGGACTCCTAGTGGTCCTCCTGTGTTCAGCCTCCCAAGAGCTGGGATTACAGGCTCGCGCCACCACGCTGTCTCAATCTCTGTCTCAGCGCACCCCCGTCAGGCCGCTAGTCTGCCTAAGCAGGCGCTTTAATGCACTGAGCTACTTGGCCGGCCTCCTAGGAAGTGCTTTTTTTGAATATCCGTCTTGGTTACTTTTCTCTTGTTGCTGAAACCGAATACTTGGCGCCCAGATTAAGGAAGGAAAGGTTTATTTAGCTCAGTTTGTGGAGTTTTCAGCCCATCTTGGCTGGCTCCAAGGCGTGCCAGAGATCATGGCTGCGGAAGCAACAAATGCAACAAGAGCAACTGGGAGGAGCAGCAGAGAGCAAGCCGCCTCCTGCGCGTGCCTTTAGATTGTGTGCAGGCCACTAGCACCAGGGCGGTGCAGCACTTACCCATCTTCTCAGCATTGGACCACAAGAGGCCACCATGACAGCAGGAGGCTTTGGGAGCGCGTCTAGACACACAGCATAACAATATCCGGTGAATGGGCCTGGTGAGAACATGCAGATCACTGGAATTTATCATTTTACCCAAACTCAAGTGCGGTAAGAAAAAAGTTTGGTAAGAGAAAAGCTTCGCATGGTGGCACATTCCAGAGGAGGTCACAGGAGGGTGGCTGCGAGTTCGCGGCCAGCCTCGGATACACAGTTAATCCAATTCAGTCTCAATTACATAGTGATACCCTGTTTTAAAAATCAAAACACCAAAAGATACATGGGCAGTGCAGAAGTGTAGGTGGGATTTAACTTAAATGATGGGTGCTACGCCTTGAATCCACACACTCATTTTTGTCCCTTAGGACTGCTATTGTCTAACTACCCCTGAAACACATCTCACATAAATAAAATAAATATCGGCTTATGAAAACAGTAACAACAACCAAACGCTCCACACGAGCTCAGACGCGCAGGCCCCGCCCATGTGGGCGTGTCCGCCACGCCTCTCGGCGGGCGGAAGCAGGCACCATCGAGTTGCGCTCTTCAGGTTCCTAGACAAGCAGGGAACGCGAGCCAGGAGCGGCCGCGCGGCAAGCGTTCGCTCTCCGGGCCCCAAAGTGGGTTACCTCAGTGGGGGCTTGGGCTTGAGTTGAAGTCCCAGGGCAGCCGCGAGCCTGGAGCTAGGCTGGTTCTGGGGTGCAGAAGAGCCTTCCGCGAGGGAAGCTGCGGGTACGCGCGGGCGGATTTCAAGGTGCGCGCCGCCCGTGGAGGTGGGCCGCTCTGAGGCGGTGGCGCGCGGAGGGCAAGCCCGGGTGCTGGCTGGGTGGCGTTGGGGCTGCAGAAGCAGCGAGGGCGCAGGCCCGGAGGCCGGGGGCTGGTCGGCCGGGGTCGGTGGCGCTTGCAGGCGGATTCTGCGTGAGGGCATCGGGTGGAAAGGCTCTGTGTTGTGTAAGAAAGCGGGTCTTTCCTTGGTGTTTTGGAGGAAAGAGAAAAACGTTTACAACACAGCATCGGTAGCTGGGAAGTTCTCACAAGGACGTTCTGGGAGCTAAAGGCAGTGTTAGGCATGTGGTGTGGTAGATGTGGTTCGTTTGGTCAGATTATTGTCCTGCTTTACTCCTGGATCGGTTGCAGAGTTCTTAAAAAGAAGAAGACAAAGAGACACCCAAGAACGCCCCGGATGCGAGAGAGACTGATTGGATGAGAGATCTGCGGTCTTTAGTACCTTGTGTACATTCATATGAACTGTGCGTGTCTGATTCCTTCTCTGTACAGTGAAATTGAAGATAGTTCTCTAGAGGGCGTTGTGAAGATTAATGAACGAATACGTGTAAAGCAGATGGAGTGGCAGTGCTGAGAAGTGAAGTGTGAGTGGGCACCAACAAGAGAGATAGAGTCCAGGAGCGAGAAAGGGTACTGCAAGTTTGAGAAACTGAAAGTAGTTGATTAGGTTATATGAAAAATGTAGAGCACATGAAATGGGTTGTACTGGAGTGTAAGGGTGATGGCGAACCATTACATGTAATAGACACAGCAGAGACGTAATTTCTCATTTTCCCTTTAGAAAGACCGTTGATTGTAATGTGTAACATAGATTCGTGCAATAGGAAGACCAGTTACAGTAGAGAGTAGAGGATGGAGGCAGAGGTCATAGGGATGGAGGAATATTTCAGCAGTAAAGTCAGTTGTACTTGGGATTGGGGGGCATGAAATATGAAAAGAGGAAATGGTCAGTTTCTGGCTCAGACAGCTAGGCAAATGGAGCGCCCCTAGAGGACAGCGTACTGTATTGCACACTGCGTCGGTCTTTAATGGCACAGAAGTCAGCCACCCCTAGCTCAGCATCACACAGTGTACCCTTGTATTAGTCAAGGTTCTGTGGAGATAGAACTGTGTTTATATGGGTCAGTCTATTGACTGATAGCCAGAAAGCCCATAATCACATAAGAATTGACTTACGACAAGTCCCAAGATCTTCAGGATGAGGCGCCAAACTTAAGACCCCAGAGAGCAAATGCTTTAGTTCTCATTGAAGCATAAGTCTCTGAAGCTGGATGTAGTTAGTCTGAGACCAGTGGGTTTATTACCCAGTTTACCTCTGAAGGCGTGGTGATAAAGCTGTCACTTCAGCTCCTAAGTCTTCAGACAGGAAGTCTTCTCTTACTTGCAATCGCTAACCTTTTTATTCTAACTAGACCTTCAGCTAATTACAGGAAACCCACAACACTATACATTTCACCAGTTTGTCTATAGTGTGTTGATTTAAATGTTAATGTTATCGAAAAGCATGCAAACATCCAAAATAATGTTTGATCAAATGTGATATATAGGTACTTAGGGTCCAGAGTTGAAACATAGAATTGAGTATCACAATACTCAATTTCTATTTTCTGGCTAATATTCATAAATTTCTTATAATTTTCCATCTACTTTAAGACTAGTAATACAAATTCTGCCATGGTAGTGTAATAATAAAGACACTAGCATTTGACTTAAATTTTAAGTCTTTAAGAGGTATTAGACAGGTCTCATGATGTCTTTCAGACTGGCCTCGAATTAGCTTTCCTCCCGCCTCAGTTTCCCAGTGCTGCAGCTGCAGGTGTGCACAACTGCACCTGGCTTCATTCCTTTTTTGACAAAAATATCAGATAGGGCACACTTGTAATCCCTGCAGCTGATGAGGCTGAAGCAGGAGAGTCACAGATTTGAGGCTAGTCTGGGCAGCATATTCACTATATCAACATTAAGAAACAGTGCTTGAGATACAGATTAGTGTGAGGGCCCTGGATTCAGTTTCCAGTCCCACAAGAAGAGCATCGGCTGGGGCTGTTCATTGTGTGCATCCACAAGTACATAATGGCGAGGTGCTTGGGGCTTGGCCAGGCACGCCTGCTACTTGAGTGAGCCTTCCATCCATGAGTACCCCGTGCATGCTGTTTGAAAGGCGCATGATAGTTCCTGGCAGATACTGTCGCGCTGTTTTGAAGTCTCAAGAGTGGCCCAAATCTAGAATACTGGAGGCCTATTCCAAGGGGTGATGGCCTGTTTTCTGAGTTTGTCTTTGACATGTTGCATTCTGTAGGGTTTCCAGGTATCAGATAGGTAGAAGGGATTATAAGTCTGGCACTTGAGCTGTCTGTCCTCAAAAGTAAGTCATTAGTATAAAGGTGGTAAGTCACAAATACATGTATTTTGTACATTACTCTTCCTAGTGTGTTCCTTTTTTATCTTTATATCCAGTGTCTTTCTGAAAGTTTCATTTTTTTTGTTCTTCCCGCTTTCTTATTTACTATGGTGAGCAGGCTGTTCTGTCCATTCCAATACTGATTGTCCCCACAGAGATGACCAGTGGTATTTGTGTTTCTAATTAAGTACATATGTCAACAAGTTTTAGGTCATTCAATGTCTTGGAGTGTTGCTTTTTTTTTAGCATTGCATTCTTGACCACTGCCTCTTTATTCTACTTAGCAAATCTGTGATTTCTTCCTGTCCGTAACAATTATACATTTATTCAAAGTCTCTGTGACTTGGGTTTGTCTTCATCTTAAAACAGAGTGAGGTAGGGCTGTGGGAACCTAAGGTGATATGGCTTA
Source organism: Tympanoctomys barrerae (assembly GCA_002564285.1). NCBI lineage: Eukaryota > Metazoa > Chordata > Mammalia > Rodentia > Octodontidae > Tympanoctomys > Tympanoctomys barrerae. The sequence goes on along the minus strand of NDGN011357581.1, from coordinate 3,195 downwards.
TGAGTGACAGGGCTGGTTTGGAACCCAGACAGGCCTGAGGCCTGGTCTTTTGTACCACACCACACTTAGAAATACAGACCTTGGCCTTCTGGGTCTGTGTTCTCCTCCACCTCTCCAGTTCCTTAACTTACATACAGGTGTTTCCCAGGTTCCCAGCCCTCTGTAATGTTTTTCCAGCCGTAACAGCTACTGTGTGGAAGGCCCAGCCTTTCTGTGTTCAACTTCTGAAAATCCCTGTCTTTCCCTTCTCAGCCGAGTGTCTCTCACCTCCAGGAAGACTTGTGACCTTCTCCTGAGAGGCAGGTGCGTCAGTGCACTCTGCCAGCACACATGGCTCGCAGTTCACTGGGCCATACGGGTTGCTTAATGTTAGCCACCCTTGTTATTATGTTACTGTATTTTCAGGAACATCCTTCAGGATACAGCCAGGAGAAAGTTCTCTGAAGCAGGGAGACCAGCCTGGAGCTGGGAATGGCTGCCGTGCTGGTGAGTGTCCATTCCCTGGCTCCCTGAATCTGAGCGGGGCCTCTGGTCATGAATGAAAATGCGTGTGCTACTGTGGTTCTAGGCCAGAGGCCTGACTCGGGTCCCAACAGGCTGGATTTGGCTGCCCTTCACCTTGCGGGTCCAGTCAGAGAAAGACAGCGGAGGTAAAGCAAGTTAGGGATTTTTGTTCACAGAGGCTACTTCAGGAAGAAACATGAAGACCTGTGTCTAAGTCTTTGAAGCTCTAATACGAGCTTCGGCATTATACAGGCAAGGACAAACATGGGGACAAGAAGTGCCGCATCCAAGCTTGGGATCAGACTCGTCCAATCAGTCATTATCTCGGTTCTGGGTCTGCAGCAGCATTTTGCTGGAGGAGGCTGCTAATCCCTGTTAGGAGATGACTGCTCCTCCTTGGGGAAGGGGGCCGCCTTGATTGGGAGAATGTCTGGGTTTCCGTCGTGCGGCGATCACTCCTGGCCGGGGGCAGGGTTAGTGCCCATCGTGGGGTGCCCTGCCTTCCAGACTCACTGTTCCTGGAATCTTAGCTTGGTGTTTTTAGCCATGAAGGGGGCCCAGAGAGGCTGGATAAACTTAAGGCTGATTGGCCTGGTGTGGTGACAAGGTTTAGACAGACACTCCTGGAGTGATTCAGCAGCAGTGTGTAGAGTTGAGAAGAAATCAGACTCACAGTTTGAAGTAGCAAAAGAGGCGGTGTCGGATCCTAGAAAAGACTCAGCGCTTTTAGCAAAAGCAGCCTTTAAATCCTTGTTACAACTACTCTACTTAGGAACGGGGACTCCGGCTGCAAGGAAACCACAAAGGCCTTGGACAGGAGCCGTTGTGCAAGCAGTTCAGGCAGCTGCGCTATGAAGAAACTGCAGGGCCCCGGGAGGCGCTGCGCCGGCTCCGCGAGCTCTGCCGCCAGTGGCTGCGGCCCGAGACCCGCAGCAAGGAGCAGATCCTGGAGCTGCTGGTGCTGGAGCAGTTCCTGGCCATCCTGCCCGGGGAGCTGCAGGCCCGGGTGCAGGAGAAGCATCCCGAGAGCGGGGACGAGGCGGTGACGGTGCTGGAGGACTTGCAGCGGGAGCGTGGAGAACAAGGACAGCAGGAGGTAAAGGTCAGATACGCTCTCCGGCAGGAACTGAGATGGTGTCAAACCTGTGCGCATGAGTGTGGCAGTGGGCAGAGAATTGCTAAGCTTTCCTTCTGTTTCTTTCCTGTCTGGGTCTGTCCTCCACCTCACTGTCCTCTTCTGGGAGAAGGTAAATGTGCTCAGAATTCCCTACCCGCCAACACACACCTTTTGGGATGTCTTTGTTTCCTTCCCAGCGCTGAGCTGAACCTATGGGTGTCTCTCTCCATGTATCTCCTTGTCTCTAGGGCCCAGAGCGCAGAAAGAAGCCGTCAGTGCTTGTGGAAGCACCAGCCCCTCTGAACGCAGCGCGGGCGCGCCAGGTCCTGCCTGAGTGCGGAGGGCAGGAGCCTAAGGAAGAAGAGGGTAAGAGCCGGACTGCCTCAACTCGAGGGCGGGGGGCGGTGTGCAGCCCTCTGAGGCTCTGCTCGGCATGCGTGCTGCTCTGCGTTTTGTGTTAGGGTTGTGTTTTTTGAAGTATCCTTCACATTGGTAAAAATGTACTCTTTATACTACTCAGTGAGTTTCACAAAAGTAGAAGGAGAACAGGCGTCTACTGGGCCCCGCAGTCTAAAGGTAGCCAGCACTCCAGACCTTTCACTCAGCCAACACAAGGAATGGTGACTGAACCTTCGCTGTGCTTGTCTTCCCTTCACTGCAGGGAGAAGTTTAAAAGCGAGGGCCCGGAGATGGCTCCTAGAATGACCACTTGCCTGGCCAGCACCAGGCTCTGAGTTCAAGCCCTGGTTCCGCAAAAAGAAAAAAAAAAAGGCAGTCCTAAAGGAGATGGTTAGAGCAAAAGTATGTAATGTCCATGTATACAAATTCCCTAGTGAGAGCCAGTATTCTGCTTAACGATGCACACTAGGGCCTGGGGTGTGGCTCAGCCACGGGGCCTGCCTGGCAAACTTGAGGCCGTTAGTTGGATTCCTGGTGCCAGCAGAAAAAAAGAGCGTGTACTAATAGAGAGGCAAAGGAGTAGGCCTGCTCGCTCACCACAGGCAGACGCTCGGCTGCACGTTCCACTACTAATACTTTCTTAAATGGCATGGTTTCTTATTTCTAACTATCCTTGGGTTTTTAATACTTATTTATTTGTGCTCTGTAATCCTTTTACTCTGAAAGTTACCTTTTCACTTTCTGTTCCTTATGGTCTGGTACAGTACCCGCTTCTTGCTCTCATCTTCATCCTTTCTCTGCTTGAATGTCATCTTGGTACTTCAGTTCAGTTACCTCTTTCTCCATCGTTTAAAAAATTCATTGCCAGACTGTGGGGAGGCAGACCGTGATGGCTGTGCTGTGTGGCAGAGGAAGGCTGCTTCGCTCATGGAGGAGCGGCTACGGGGTGGGGAGAAACAGGCGCGAAAGGCGCCCCTCAGGACATTCCCCCGGTGGCTTCTTCCAAGCAGCCTCATCTCTTCAGGTGTCCACCAGCTCCCATTAACGCCTTCAGCTGGCAAACAAACTTTCAACACATGAGGGTTTTGGGGACTTTTAAAATCCAAGCCATGGGGCCGGGGAGATAGCTCAGTAGAATAAGCACTTGCCTGGCAGGCACAAGGGCCTGAGTTCAA
>NDGN011357575.1:0-12410 GCA_002564285.1 Tympanoctomys barrerae | reverse complement strand
CCTGGCAAGTGCAAGGGCCTGAGTTCAATCCCTGGTTCCACCAAAAAAAAAAAAAAAAAAAAATCATCTTAGAAAATGCTAATGAAGACTAGCACCTATAAAACTTATGAAAATGAGTCCATTTAATTCTCATTAAAACAAAACAAAACAAAAAAATCCTACTAGACCAGAGCACTGCTTTTGGCACTCCCTTTTTACAAGTGAAGAGACTAAGGGACTGGGAAGTTAAGGGACTCGCCCCAAATTTCCCAGCTAGCAAACTACAACTTGAGCTGAAGCTGTTGTATTTCTTTTCTTTCTTCTTCTTCTTTTTTTTTTTTCTTTTGTATTTTTTAGGGAAGTTCAGTGTCTCACTACAGGATGGTAGTGATCCGCCTATTTACAGCCTCCCAAGAGCTGGGGTTACAGGTGCCTGTTACCATACTGTCTCAATTGCTGTCTCGGAGCACCCCGGGGGGCCAGCCCCTAAATCTTTTTACAGGTGCTTTAATGCGCTGAGCTATTTGGCTGGCCCTGAAACTGTTTATTTCTCAAGCGATATTCTCTCAGTATTTTCAAAGTGGGCTTTCCCACCTCTTGAGTGCTTCTAGACTCTTCTGGAAACTTTTCTACTCCATAATTGGTTTGGGTTTGGTTTTTTTTTTTTCCATAATCGTTTTTAGATGGCTGGGAGGGGACAGATTGCTGCCAGGGCAGCATCACAGGTCAGCGTGTCCTGATTTAAGCCGAGGCAGCCGAGATGTGGGCAGGCAGACCAATCTGAGCTGGATCCAGCAGGGGCTGTGCTGAATGAGGTTTAAAGGGAAAGAGGAAAACAGAAATGAAGGCCAGCACAAGTATCAGTTGAGAACATGGGGGTCTCTCCCAGCTTCTGCCACCTCCCAAGACAGCAGCACACTGGACTCCTGGCTGGGCTGCCTGCTTCCCAGCTCACAGCCTAGCTATCCCAGTGCCTATCAAGCCTTGCCCTTGTCAAAAGAACAAAAATGAGCAGGGGAGCAAGTTAAAAAGAATTGACTTGCTTACAGCAAATGAAGGGTCAACTAGGAATATCTATATGTCATTATTGTTATGCTTTTGTTGTAGGCAGCCGAGTTAGATAGAAATATTATAAGCAGTCAGACAGGACCAGGCCCTCAAAGGAGATAACAAAGAAGACAAGATATCTTGCAACACTGAGAGGGACGGATGCTCCCGTCACGGGTCAGACCTAAAGACCAAAGATCAAACAAATGCCGACCTCCCTAAAGATTGGCATCTGAGATTGATCATCACCCTGAGGGAGACCAAAGAATCCTTACTCCGACTACTTATTGATGGCTACCTCATAAAATCCTGTTCTACGTTCATGGCCACTTGCTACGTGACTCACTTCCCCATTTGGTCCTGGACTTTAACAATTTTACCTGAGCAATAGTGCTTGTAGGGGCCGGGGAGATGGCTCAGTGGAATATGCGCTTCCCTGGCAAGCACAAGGGCCTGAGTTCAATCCCAGGTTCCAGGGGGGGAAAAAAATAGTGCTTGTAATCCCATTGGTTGACCGTAGTTTTGTCCCACTTCTTGGCCACCTAAGTGAGTTCCCACTCTCTCTACCTTAACCCCACATGGTTTTACACTACAAAAGTCCCTGGAAGAGACAGCTTCCTGGGGACAACCCGCTTGGGCCCCTTCCTGTCCCTCTCTTGGACAGGAGCTCTCTTTCCCTCAGTAAGTATATTCTGCTCATAACCTCGATTTGTTCCTAAAACTCATTCTTCGGTTTTAGAGAATATGAACTCATCCAGGTCAGGCTGGCAGATGATTTTTTCCCTATGTCATTTGGAGGTTCCCAGTATCATTTGGGGGTCACCCACCCGAGACCAGTTTTTCTCCCTGCATCACTTTCAACAGTAATCTGAATGATCAGCAGGCATCTGTCGTATAACAAGCATGAAGTTAAGAATAAGACACAGTTGGTGGAGACCTGGATAGAAGTACTTCAAAATACACCTCTGGAAAATTTCACTTGACCGAGGGCCTGGACAGTCAACGAAAGAAGGTATTGTTGCTTACCTGGGGTTGAAAAGGAAAGAGAGTTCTCTCAGGCCTAAGCTGTCTCCCTGTTGATAGCCAAAATCTACCATTTAAGATTCCGTAGAATCTCCAAACAGGTTATCTTGGAGCTTTCCCCTGTGCTAGCCGTTCCCCCCACCCCACAGCCTTGGCTGATTCCTCAGAGCCTGTGGGGAGAGGACTGTGTGGGCATCTTCCTGGCATCTTAACAATCAATTCCGCAGAAGGCCAGCATAGTTACCACACCACCTGGACACACCTTTCCAAGATATATAAGGGCCTAGAAAGTGAGCCAAGAGCTGTGCTCATCCTAATCTGTCCCTACAATAGAGGCCTGTGCCTCTCAAAGATAGGAGGCAAACCGGGGGAGGCTGAGCAACCCTACGCACTCATAGTCAGGACCCTGGCTCTGAGGTCTGAGTTTCTCTCCTCCCTCACAATTTGTAGGGTTTACATTCCCTTCACACTGGCCCACAGTTTCAAAAACAAAACCTTGCATTGAAAATGTGCTTTGAGAGATTATAGTCTATCTTTGGCTATTAATGGTTATGTTGGGCTGGCAAGATAGCTCAAAGAGAGACTGAACGTGGTGGCGCATGCCTGCAATCCCAGCTCTTGGGAGGCTGTAAACAGGCAGATCACTATGAGTCAGATCTAGTAGTGAGACCGTGAACACCCCATAGACCCTTCCCTAAAATACAAAAAAATGAAACAAAAACAAAAAGATAGCTCAGTGGACTAAGCACCTGTTTTGACAAGCACAGGGACCAAGGTTCAATCCCCAGCCCCACCAGCCTCACCAGCCCCACCCTGAGTGCACTGAGCTGGTGACCAAGTCTAGGTCTGGTGGCGCATGCCTGTAATCCCAGCTCTGGGGACGCTGAAAACAAGAGGATCACTACAAGTCGGAGCTGCGTAGTGAGACCATGTACCAAATACATAAATGGAAATCCATAAACGGAAATAAAATAAAATGGTTATGTTATCAAACATTCCATGAAAGAAGTAGGTCCAGAATGGCTCAGATACCTTTCCAGTATAACACAGTTCGTAACTGGTATCAGATTGAGAGTCCCTGAATTCCCGTTGTTCCATTTCTAGAATTTTCTTTTGTAATGGAAATACTAGAGGTAATAGGAAGCAGTAACTAATGTGATATTCCTGGAACTTGGGCATGAATTCCTGAGAGGCTTCCTCTGTTCCCCAAAGAAAGACTGTACAGAGAGTTTTACCTGACAGTCCACTGACATCACCATAAGATTACTTTCTTCACAGCCTGCAGCAGGATAATATGTCCAAGTTTTGCTCCAGGTGACAAACAGACATTATCCTCAGAGAAACTATCGGTGCATCTGCCACATACTTCAGGCATTTATTAATTTATTTATTTGGAGGCACTTGGAATCAAACCCAACATGCTAGGCAAGTATTCTGTTACTGAGCTACAGCCTTGCCCCACTTTTTCTTTTTCTTTTTTTTTTTTCCTCACAAGCCTCTCACACACCCAAGGGTCCAGGTAGTGAATTTACTCAGAACAACTGGGTCCCAAGTCACTGAATCATAAATCGTTATCCAAAGGAATCTCTAGCTGGTCCAGCTCCCTGTCTTGAGATAAGATTTTATTATCTCTAATTTTATAGATAAGAGACTCCCAGAGAGGTAAACCAACTTCCCCAAGGTCATACCGAGAGTAAGTCATCAGAACAGGCACGTAAAGCTGTTACCTACTTAGAATCCTAGTGGCATAGAATATTAGCACGGAAAATGATCTTACAAATATAGTGACCATATTTTCAGAACCAAAACTAGGACATGTAGGCTGACAAACCCTAGTGCATTTACGGGGACAGTGAACAGATTATTTTAATTGGTACTGTCCTAGAAAAGGGGATTTATTGCTGTGCTTCTGAAAGATCATGCACTCCAATCCCCTCATTTCGGAGTTGAGGCAGCTGAATCCCAGAGAGACTAAATGACTAGCGGGGGAGGAAGCTGTAGGCAGAAATGTTTTCTGTTTTTTCAACTCCCAAGGTTGAGTCAACAGGGCGTGGGTGGGGGAGACATGAAGGGGCCATTGTTCCAGGCTGCTCTCCCTCCCAGGGCTGACCTAACCCCACTGTGCCTGCTTTAACCCAGAATGGGCGAGGCTATCCCCTAAACACCAGAGAAGTCACATTTGAAGGCAGAGGAAGCCCAAGGTCTTTCATTCTTATTTCTAGACCCAGGATGCTGGTCAAGAAGGAATTCTGAAAAAATACTTGTATTTCAACAGCATAGCGTTCTATTTAAAGTAGCTATTATTTTCTAAGATTTTAAATTCTCCTCCTAGAAATCTGATGGTACATAGGACCAAGATACAGCCGAGTATTGTGGTTCATGCCTGTGATCCCAGCATTCTGGAGGCTGAGGCAGGAGGATCACAAATACAAAGCTACCCGGGACAACATAGAGACATTATCTAAAATAAAATAAAATAAAGCAGGGCATGGTGGCATATGACTGTAACCCCAACCCTCAGAAGGCTGAGGCAAGAGGATCATAGTAATTTTTCTTTTTTCTTTTTTGGTGGAACCGGGGATTGAACTCAGGCCCTGGCACTTGCCAGGCAAGTGCTTATTTTACTGAGCTATCTCGCCGGCCCCATCATAGTGATTTTTGAGACCAGCCTGTGCTACATAGTGAGTTTAAGACCAGCCTAAACTACATAACAAGACCTTGTCTCAAAAAACAATCAAAATATAAATTAAATGAAATTATATAAACTAGCAAATTTTCTGGTATAGTAAATCCTAGTGTTATTCAAGGCATGAAGTCAAACTGACAGGTATTAAACAAGGATCTACATAAGCCCTGTAAGGAGATGGATACTATAAATATTTATTATTCAATCCTCAGTTTGCTGCTGATCCCCTACTTCATTGACCTCACTGGATATGTACAGTAGTAACAGAAAGGAAGGTACACTAAAGAAGCAGCTCAAGGGCTCCGAGCGAGACCAATTCTAGCCCAATCCTATGGACTGGTGGCTCCCAATCTCTAGATCAGCACTTGTTCCCATATTAAAAAGTGCATTTCCTAATGTCCTTTGAACACTGCAGCTATCCAAATTAGGACTCTGAGTCGCAGATGGAATCCTTCCAACTGTCAGCCTAACCTCTCCTCTATGCAAATGCAGAACTACTCTGCTGATAGAGAAATTGCTTCCCGGAAAACCAATTTCCTCCTGATTGTCCTCGGGCTGCTGTGAGACTCCCGCTGTGGAGGGTGGGTTCCTGGCCTGCTTGTTCTACTGAGAGTGAAAAATGCAGCAGAGGGCTGCAGCAGAGATTTGGAAGACATGTTTGAATGGAAGCTGTGTTTCCCATCTCTGGTTTAGACATTTTTTTCTCCTGGTGATTGTTTTCCATTAGTCCAGTTGCTTTGCCCTCTCCGCAGCCTGGGGCTAGTATTCTCAAAGCCTCACAGCCCATGATACACCCACTATTATCAGGGCTCAACAATTATTTCATTCTTTTTTTTTTTTGCGCATTCATTTCCCTAAATTCATTTCCAAAGAGCCGTAGCCCATCATTCAAGCTCGTTCTGTATTCCACTGGCAGCGTCAGATGAGAGGCGAGCGGCTGGATTCTGCGCAGTGCTCTCAACAGACTGTCTAGATTAGAGCGCTGTGGATGTCCACGGGCCACGCTAGCCTTCAATCCTGCCTTCAGTGACAGCGAGTGACAGTGAACTTGAGAAGGGCTCATAAAAACCTGATCTCCCTGATAGCATCTTCTTTAATTATTTAGAGAAAAGGACACCCTGTTTAAAAACCCCTTCCTGTTCCAGTTCTTTTGTTGAAACTGTCTCAGAGTCAGTGACAAGTTGGGGAGCAGAGCAGGAAGGGCTGGTATTGTTGAGAAATTAAGGCAGGAAGGGTGCTTGTAGGCATGGGCAGGTTGCTGCAGAAGACCCTTTATGTAGAAGAAAGTCATGCATATATTTTCTTTGCCAACCAAAAATGTCAGAAAAGAGATCTGTATTAAAAAGCAGGAAGGAGAAGGCCAAGCAAACTGTCAAAACTAGCGTCTATCAGAATTTGCTGGTGCCGACCTGTGTAGAATGAACATAGGTTTAGAGTCAGGGCTCGGGGCTGGCTGTGCCACTTAGTAATTATGTGACTAAGGACTAGTTCACTTGTTTGGGATGAGATCTGGCTCAATTGCCCAGACTGCCATCCCATCTGTGGCTCTCCTGCCTCTGCCTCTGAGTAGGTAGGATTATAGGTACAAATTACTGTCTTAATTACATTTTCACTGCTAGGACAAAATATCTGACACTAAAAGTTAAAGGAGGAAAGGTTTATTTCAGCTCACCATTCATAGATGTGTCAGTCCACAGTTAGCTGGCTCCAAGGCAGGGTGGCATGGCAGAGGGGCGTCAGAGAAGGGTCTGTGGCAGGGCAGGTAAGAAGGCAGCAACGCAGCCAAGCCAGCCTCCTTTCCCCCTTTATTCCACCCCATCTTTCCCATTATCCAAACCTAGAACTATGCTAAATCAGTCAATGGACTAATTCAGTAGTACACACCCACAATCCTGGTATTATACACCTTAGATCCAGCTAGCTCCAAAAAGCCCCACTTATGGGCCTGTGAGGCTTTAGGTGGAATATCTAGATATAAACCATAATATTTACCATGACTGGCTAATAATAGCTACCTCACAGAGTGACTTGAAGATTAAATGGTTATGCAGAGAAGCATGTGAGAGTTTAATGAAGACAACATGTGGTAAAGACATAGTACATATTATCTTAAAAATAAACAGGGCATCAGATGAACTCAAAAGAAAGAACTTCAATCAAGTGACAATCTAAACTTCTGCATTGTTCTGATGTTGTTTCTGATAGATTTACCTCGCTATTAGACTTTATAGCCTGGAACACTCTATTAAGTTCCTCACACAGACTTAATGACCGTGTACTTGATTAGGATTAGGCACTGTGGTCTTGAGTGAAATCTCTGGGCCTGTGATTAGAGGTCACAAAAAGATTTTCAGATAGAAGACAGACACTAGGAGTGAGACACCAAAGATGCAGGCAGAGCTGTGGAGTCTGGCTATGTCACTCTTTAGTAAATATGAAAGAGGAAGCGCTAGCAGAGAAAAGGAGAGGAGGAGAAAGGAGAGGAAAGGGGGGAGGGGAGGGCAGGGGGAAGGGGAGAGGAGGGGGAAAGGGAGAATGGAGGGAAGAAAGGAAGGGAGAGGAGCAGGGAGAAGGGAGAGGAAGAGGGAGAGGGGAGGGGGCAGGAAGAAAGGAGGGAAGAGTGGAGAGGGGAGGAGAAGAGGGAGGGGAGGGGAAGGAAGAAATAGAGTGGACCTGGCTTAGTCTTTATGCTGCTGTAACAAAATATCTGAGGCTGGTAATTTATAAACAGAAACCTAGTTCTCACAGTTCTGGAAGCAGGGAAAATCAAAACCAAGGCACTAGCAATTTGGGGTGCTGGTGAGGGTTTGATCTTTGCTTCCAAGATGGTAGGTATTTCATTGTTGTGACTTTCCATGGGTAAGAGCATTGTGTTGTGATGGGTAAAAAGTAACTTCCAACCTGCTAGTTGTCAGATGTACTGAGTCCATGCCCCCCAATATTGAAAAATGAATTCCAAGGGACAAAGGAAGTTCTGAGTACGAAAGGTTTATTAAGATAAAGCTGCTGAGAGAGAAAGAAGGGGTCTAGAAAGAGAGTTTCCAGTGAGACTATTTCTACAAGAATATTTTGTAGAGCAAAATTACCAAGTGGTACAACATGTGTCAAACTACAATGAACCAGTAGACAGTAGTCATTTAGCTAATAGTGAGAGATTCAGTAGGGGAGTAGGGCAAGAGTATATAGTGGGCAGCTTTAACTTTAGCTTGTTTATATCTCCTAACAGAAAGAACCAAAGACATCTTTGTGGGGAGGGATGAGTCTACATGGTCTAGTCATCCAACTGGATGTCTGATTCCTATCTGGACTTACTAAACCAAATAATATTAGTCACAGTATGAGCTCAAGTTGCTGTTTATCTCTTAGTAAGGCATGCAGGCCTGGCCAGTATGCCTCCACCTTGGGACCTGGTCTTCTTCAAATGCACCTCCAGGCAGTTTGATGTGTTCTTGTCCTTTGTACTGACTCCCACAAAGCCCCATCCCTGCCTGACTGCCATTAATTTTTATCTAACTTGTCTGTCTACAGTAGTGCCTTCAGGAGGAGAGCTGAAAGGGCAGAAAGCGCTTAAGCTAGTTCCCTCCTGCCCCTCTGGAAGGAACAAACACAATCCATGAGCCCTGAGCCTCGAGGATCTAATTATATCTTCAAACTCCTCCTCTTCCCAGGCACAGTGGTACGCTAGTCTACCATGGGCAACTTGGTGAGTAACCAAGACCCTGTCCAAACATTTTCACGCAATACAACAACTGTCATTGGAATTCCTATAATTTTGTTTAGTGAAATTTTGTATCATTCCTAATTTTATATCATTTATATCATTTCATTTTCTGTATCTTTTTTTTATTTTTAAATTCTTTTTAAAGATAAAAAATTAATTACAAAAAAGCTGAGGATAGCTCAAGATAAAGTCCCTGGGTTTAATCCCCAGTAGTAGGAAAACAAAATCACTAACTCCCTGATATCATTCAATTAGGGATTGAGTTTCCATAGAATTGTTTATTTATTTATTTATTTATTTACTTATTTATTTTGGCTGCTCAGGATGCCTTCAGGGCAGGTCTGGTTTGGCTTGAGGATGAGGGGATCGAACCACAGCATCCTGAGCCTGACTGCTTTGTTTCAGCAGGCACTTAAACACCTGAGCTAATGGGCAGGCCCCTAATTTTTATTTTTGTACCAAGGATCTAAAAGGACCTTGCGCTTGCCAGGCAGGCACTTATGTCACTGGGCTATCTCACTGCTTCCACAGAATTTTACAGGAGACACAAGTACTTAAATCTCAGAGAATACAACTGAGAAACAGAAAGGGAATGATCAATATGAAAGAAAGAACAAAAGTATGTTGTCCAGACTAATCAACAGCCTCCTCCTTTGAGTTTCTATCCTTACCTGTCTCCTGACTGTAGTGTAAGCATTAGATGAACTTCACCAATATTTGCAAAGCACCTATCTGGGCAAGGAGATGTCTCAGTATTATGGAAAATAAGATGATTCATTTTCTTTAATAACACATGCAGCGCTTACTGTGGTAGATATCTTTCTAAGAACTACATGAATATTAATTTGGATAATCTTCAAAACAATCCAGTATGATGGGTGTTTTATTTTTCCCATTTTACAGATGAGGAAATCAAAGAGTAATCATTGTCGCTGCTTTTTATTAAGTGGGATGTGGGAAGGATTTTGCTGTTTATAAAATGCAGTCCTCAGAGACCTATAAATAGGGTGGTGATTATTATGTGTAGCTTACCAAGGAAGGCACCGAAATTGAAGGCGCTGGAGCTACTGGCTTATAATCACCCATGCACCAAGTAGTCCATCTCCAGCGCACCACACCACTCCCTCCTGGATGTCCAAGGTGGCACCGTCCCCTCAGGGGGCTTAGATTAGACATGCAATAGTCAAGCCATAGTAGACAGATACAAGTGCCACAGCAGCATAGCAAGAACCTCCTAAGGCCTAGCTTTCCTTGCTTTTCCCATCACTGTCGCCTTACAGGATTAAGCACCCCATCTTCCTGGAGGGGAGATAGGAATAATCAGATTTGGAGAGTAACTGAAGTGAGAGACACCACTACCGCCACTACTACCACCGCTGCTGCCCCCCCCCCCATGGAGTTGTCTCTCCTGGAGGCTTACAGATAGACTCTGATTTTTCATTCCACCACTGCCACTGCTCTAACCCCTGCGCTCGGCTCCTTGGCCCTCTGCTCTTCCTCGCTCTTCCCTTAATTTAATCCTTGTGAAAGAAAATTTGTCATCTGTGGGAGGAAAAGAAGGGATCTCAATGTTATGGGAGAAGAAGAAGAGAGTGGCTGGGTCACAAGGGTCTGCGGGGACTTGAGTGGAACTCAGAGACGCTGTTCTTTTGGAAGTCCTGTCAGAAGACGGGGTCTCAGGAGGTTCCCCGTAAAAAGGACACAAGGCCCTCACTTGGCTTCGGCAGGTTCTCAGCTTCTGGCTGCAGGATAGCATTTCAGGATACACCAATGAGAGGCATAAGCTGATTTATTAGGCACAGTAGGAAAATAAAAGAAAATAGGAAGGGGGCATAGCGCTGATGAAGAGCATCTGAGTCCCCCGTAGCAAAAGAATGAGGACAGCTTTCTTAGGAGCAGAGGTGGGCTGGGATCTGCTTGATGATTATCTCGGTTCTGTTTTTACAGGAGAGCTCTGGAGAAATTCTCACTGCTTGAGAGGGTGCTCTGCTCACTTCGAGAATTCGTTTTCTGCTTGTGGAGCTGCTTCTGGAGTCGAAAGCGACCTTAGGTTTCTAGAGCAGGGGCTGGAGACTTCTGGGCACTCACCGTATGTAGCTGTCCCTGTAAATCTTTTAACTTATTATCCTTGGTCTATGTTCATTTAGGGTTAATCAACCTAGTATTTCCAGCTTTTAAACAGCTACTTCCCAAATGATTAGTTTATTAAAAAACACAGAGCTGAGCAGGGATCTGACCCACATTTTTAAGATAATAAAATGAGACAGATAAAAAATGAAGGTGAATTCTGCTTTGCTTTCAGTTGACTATTGGATACCTGTAGGTCCAAGTGAAAAGTTGCTCTTTTGTTTTTCTTTTGGCAAAAACAGCAGTCCAGTCCTGTCTCCGACAAAACCCATATTGGGACTTTAATAAATTGCTAATTAAGGAAGGGCCCCGGAGTTAGGTTATCCTCCGTCCATGTGATGGTCCCTGTCTGGTCTGACCTAAGCAAAGAGAAGCCACCACTCAGGATCTGAAGGGGCAAAGAGCACACGTGTGGCTTCCAGGGCTTCGGGGAGGAAAGCCTCTGCAGTTCTGGGCCGAAGAAACTGAAGCGGAGAAAAGCTCTGAATTTCTACCTTTCCTGCCTTGTCCTCTCTAAGAGTAACGGGAAGTCCCGCGCTTCTTTGAAGCTGGCCCTTTGAACACTAGTTCCTGAATGGATCATCTTCCAAAAGCACGACGACGTGGCCTTCCTCATACCACCGTTTCCACGGGACTGAGGTAAACCTGGCTGAGCCGGTTGGTGCTGGGAGGAGCCCCACACCCTGCACCCTGCGCTGACCCGGGGTGGCTGTTACCTGCGCAAGCCAGGAGCAAATGAGAGAATCTATATAAATCATGTTCCAGCTGCTAATCACAGACTCGTACCCTGCCAGAAAGGCTGGAAATAGCCCAGGTCCTTCAATTATTTGGGGTGGAGCTGAGAGAAAAAGCCTGAGTCAATGCCTGGAGAGGATGAAGAGGAAAAAAAGACAGCACACAGCAGCAGGTGGGGAGGAAGCAGGGTGTAACCAGTCTGGGACAATTGCCTGGAATAAACACTGTTGTCTGTCACAGGCTTTTCTGTGCCAACATAGGCCTGCTGAGATGACCATGTTTAAAGGGCCAGCCGAGACCAGGTCTGAGGAACACACCATGGCAATGAAATTCATCACGGGACATGCGGGGAGAGCTCGCGGCACCAAGATGCGTGGGTCCAAAAGGACAGAGAGATGCAGGATGAAGCTTGGGGCAGCATTAGGTGATGGCCAGCCCGTGTCAACTCGGGGGATTCAGTGTGAAGAACAAGAGCTGATCACAGACCCCTGCAGTGTGCACCTGCTGCTTTCTCAGCCCCTGCGATGCGTGTTCTGCTCGCAGCCACCCCTGCTCAGCTTGTCCCTGGGATCCAGCCAGCTCTCCCCTCCCTGGCTCTATTCTTCGCTATACAGGAAATCCACATCCTTCTATTATTATCTTCACTGCTCTGAAACCCAAACTGTGAAGACTTAACCACATTAACATCCACACTTCACCCTCATCTCACCCACAGTGATGTAATCCACCTCCTACTTCCTGGGGAAGATTTACTACCTCTTCTCTCCTCTGTGTTGAGACACCGAGAGTCGGGGATCTAGCTCCTGCACTGAGGCCCGTGGAAGAGAACACTGTGGCGACCTGGAAATGTACTGGAGGAAATGCACTGTCCAGAGCCGAACGGAGCTGACTGACTGGTCTCCTGGGAAACTGGCCCTACGTAGCTCCCCACTGGAAACTCTGTGACGAATTTTTATTCTCAGACAGTCTTTTGTTTTGTTTCGGCAGCAGTGGCAATTCACCCGAGGCCTCTTACCAACTAGGCACATGCTCTCTTCCTGAACAAAGTTAGGCTGTCTTCCCTAACTCAAGGAGGGGGGTACCTTTAGTTCT
>NDGN011357570.1:0-15489 GCA_002564285.1 Tympanoctomys barrerae | reverse complement strand
CTTCTACTGGGATCGCAGACTCAGAACCACATTTGTTTCTGTTTGTTACATTTTTTTAAAGGACCATGGGCTGGTACAGTCAAGCAAAAGCCATGCAGCACCCAAGTCTGGGTCCTGGCTTCTGCCTCTTGGCATTCTCTGAACCAAAGGTCAACCTCTTTGCTCACCTAACAGATTAAAGAGAAGATTCACTGCATCTACCCAGTGACTAGTGTGTGGAATCAGAGTCCAGGCTAAAAATAACAGTGGCCTTCTCCTTGCCTTGATGACCTGAGAACTACTTCCTGACCTTCATTCCAGCCCTCTTCAAGGTGGCACTCCAGCTTTACAATTGCAGCTCTTCTCAGGAGCCAGCCCCACTCTGCAAGTCCATTTGAATGGAGCTGGGTCAGCAGCCTGCCAAAAAGAAGGAGAAAGAAAGGATAGAGAAAGAGCCAAAGAGGAAAGAGAACAAGGATAAAATTAAATATGAGAAGGAGAAAAAAAGGAGGAGGAGAAGTCAAATAGAAGAAAGTAGAGGGAGAATGAGAGGAAAAATAGAGAAGAGGAGTAAGAAGAGACACAGGAAGTATAGGTGTCTTAGACACTTTTCTTGTTATTAGAACACAGTATCTGATATTCACAATTTAATAAAAGGAAAGGCTTTTTTGGTTTATAGTTTGCAGAGTGTTCAGTCCATAGTTAGCTGGCTCTAAGGAGGTTGGCATGGCAGAGGGCCATGGCAAAAGAAGAACAGTACATGGCAGGACAACAAGAAGTAGAGGTAGAGAGAAGGGAGGAGCAAGAAGGAGATAAACCCCTCCAGGCCACGCCCCAGTGACCCCCTTCTTTCCACCAGATCCCACCTCCAAGTCAGCTTTAAATTTATCAGTAGATTGATCCACTGGGTGATTGTCACACCCCCATGAGCCAGCCACCTCCCAAGGCACCCCCAGTGAGCACAAGGGGCTTTGGAACAACATCTAAATTATCACAGGAGGTATCACACAGGACAAGCCAGAATGACCTGGTTTCCTGGTGGCGATTTACCTGAAGGATTATGGTTTATCCAAGATGGGCAAATCCTTTTATCCTTCAACCAAATGATAAGCCAAGTGAGAGCAAGCTAGTTTCCTCATGAATTGTTTTATTGCAAGACACAGAAAAGCAGAGTAAGTAAATCTTATCAGAAGAATATACAAAGTTATAAGTAGATAAAGTACTTGAGCTTAGATAGTAACAAACCAAATACAGTATGTTCATGAAAAAGTTGTCCTTCTGCCATGACCCTCTGCCGTGAAAAGACTAGTGCCTCAAAGGTGATGCTCCCATGGTCCGGCGTGCCAAGTCACCAGCAATGAGGCAAAGGCCTGTTCCCTGGGCGGGGCTGTGGAACCTGACCCCTGTGCAGGAGTCCTCGCAGCCAAGGTGTGTTTCCCACAGTAGTCTGATGGCACTGGCATCGTTAGGCCCAGGAGGCGCACTTTCCAACTTCTGGAGGCCAGTTTTTTTTTTTTATCTTTTATTCATTTTAATGAGGAAAAAAAAGATAAAACAGTAATGAAAAAGGCCAGTTTTGGAAAGGTCCAGGCACCAATTGCCTCGTTTGCCTATCAGCACACATCGTTAGTGTGACAATCAGTCAGCCACTTGTCAAGATGACCATGTATCAGTCATCTGGCTCAGTCGACACTTGTTCTACAAGAGAAAGCTCAAAGGGGAGTTTATACTGTCAAAGCATAGTCCCATTAATCATGATTAAAACACCAATTTACTTAGATTTGCAAGAATCGTACTATGTAAAACATTATAACAAGAGGACAAACAATGAGAAGGGAGGGTAGAGGAGGAGGAATGAACAATTGCTGTTTTGATTCACGGATTAGTGAGAAGCCATGAACCCTGCCTAGTCATGTCTCAACGTGCCCCTTGGAGCTCTGGAATGAAGCAAATCCCCTCATGGGCTCTAGCAGAACATATTAATTCTAACAAGATAAGTTGTTTTTCCAGGAATTCATTTCAAGAAACTTTCCTGGAAAGCTCTACTTTCCTACAAGAAAGCCTGGCTTTGTGAAGGTGCTGAATGATTTTTTTGGCCTAGAAGTGCTCAGAAGGCCTCAGACCAGCTTGCTGTTTGGGCCATAAGATGAAGGTGGACAGCACAGAGCTCAGGACCCACTGGGTCTTTTTCCTCCCCAGGTCCCTTCTCTTTCAATAGAGAGAAGAGGTCACCTGTAGAACCAAAAAAAAAAAAAAAAAATCCTTCCAGCTATTCTTCAGACAGGGACCAATCACTAGAATATATAAAGAACTCAAAGAAACTTAGATTCACCAAAACAAAGGACCCAAACAAAGAAATAGGCTCATGAAATGAACAGACACTTCACAGAAGTACAGATGGCTAATAAATACATGAAGAAATGTTTAACATCTCTGGCCATTACAGAAATTCAGATCAAACAACGCTAAAGCTCCATCTTAGCCCAGAAAGAATGACCATCATTAAGAAATCAAATAACAACAAATGCTGGTAAGGCTGTGGAGGCAAGGGAACTCTTCTCCATTCTTGGTAGGAGTGTAAACCAGTACAACCACTTTGGAACTCCGTATGGAGATTCCTCAAAACATGAGAATTAGAAATTCCATTTAACCCCAGTTATTCCCTTCTAGTTATCTTCCTGAGAGAGTTAAAGAGATGATATCACAGTCATATATGCACGCCCATCTTTATAGCAGCATGATTCATAATGGCTGAATCTTGGGAGTGGCGAACTTGCCCATCCAGAGTGCAGTGGGTAAAGAAAACGTGGTATTTATACACCATAGAATACTCTCTGCCATGCAGAAGGGCACTTTTGAGTAATCCATAGGAAAATGGATGCACCTGAGGCTGTAATGTTAAGTGATGTGAATCAGACACATGGGCTCAAATATCACATGATTTCTCTTATATGAGCAACCCAAAGTATAAATAAAGAGGAAAATTAAAAAATACATAATAGGAAGTAGGGAGATAGATCTTTCTCAAAAGGGAAAAGTATAAAGGGATAGAAGGAGATAGAAGGGAGGAGAAAGAGAGGGCAGAAAAGGGGATGAAAGAAGAAATTAAGATGTGTTATGAATATGTACCAACTCTCTATAAGGAGTAAACATCAAGATGTGTATAGATGAAATAAAGATTGCAGTCCTTAAGTGGGGTCCTAACAAGATCAACTGCTTCATACTCCTTAGAGAAAGTGTTCCATAAATACCACATTTGAGTCTGTGCTTATGAAGTCCAGCAGAAATAGTGAGGGCGATCCATGCCCAGGTTAGCCAGCAGTTACTAGTGGGCCACCCTCTCCCCGCTCCCCTTTGTGACAAACCAACATCTAAAGGAGTACTGGGAAAAAAAGGGAATAAAGGACACAAAGACAACAGCTAGTACACAGCTCCATGTGCTGGGCTTCATGCTAGGGCACTGCAGAAACTCTCATGGATGCCTTCTAACACCCCAGGAGAAAAGGATTGTAATCAACATACCCCAGAAGAAAGCATAAGTAATTTGCAGAAGCAAGATACCAACCAGGGGTTTCCTGGGTTGCCCTGTTCATTCAACAGTGCCTTTGTCCCTCAAAGAGCTTTGGAAAGATTTGCCAGGCCACCTTCTCCCACTGGAGAACTGCTGGTTAAGGACCTGATTGATGAACTTCAGCCACACCGAAAGCTGGGTATACTGGATACTATAAAGGCTGACCATTGCTAACCAAATTAAATCTCCTGTGAAAAGAAGTCATGGACAGAGTGTGGTCTGGCTGAGTGGATGGCTTGCCCACCAGCCACTCTTCTTGTTCTGACCACCTGCCCACTGACGGGCAATGAGCCCTCTCACTTTTCCCACGAATGGCACCGCGTATGTGGCTGGGTGCCATGAGACAGTGGAGAAGGGGCAAAAGCTGAAGGGAAAGTGCTCTGAGGCACTGTTTCTCTTCCCTATCTCACCATGACCTCTTTGGTTTTCTACCTATTCCCATTTTCTTCTTTAGCCAACACATCCTACAAGCAACAAGCTGCCTCCCAGTGTTCATGTGTGGGAGCAGGGCATGGTTGTGAGGGTCCAGTGAAATTATTTATCCATTAAAAAGTTCTTAACATGGCACCTGCATGCATTAACAGTAGCTGTATGAGATGTGATGAAAATAGGGATGTATAAACCATTTTTAAAGTTATTACAATAAAAGACATTGCCATTAATCCTCTGGAAAGTATTCCCCCTCCCTTCAAACATTTATCCTATTTTTTGTGCTACTTTGTTTGTTTTGTTTTGTTTTGTATCAGGGATCGAACTCAGGATGCTGCACGTGCCAGTCAGGTGCGTAAGCCACTATCGTGCCAGCCCATGTGCTACTTTCTGAAGTCCGTGAAAGTCTTTCTTCTGGTATTCAGTTGAGCTGTCATGGCTGCCTCAATGTCCTGAATTGATTCAAAGCATTTACCTTTCATGGAAGAGCCAGAAGCTCCACAGTGCCAGACCCAGAGAACAGAGTGATGAGGACACGCTGCCACGTCTTTAAGGCCTCCTGTTCCACTGCATGGCACTCAGCAGCAGATTCACCAAATTTTTTATTATACCTTGTAAAGACATGAAAGAAGATTTCCAGAACTGCTTCAGAAAATAGCAAGAATGATGGAACAAGTGTGTGCGATGCACGGTGGGCTGTATTTTGGCAATATGTCTTTCACTATGACGAATTCTTTAAATGTTAAACATTTAGCACATACTTTGATTACACTGCACATGTTGGTGCTTCCATTTCCAGAAGCCTATAGTCGCTGCTGTCTCTCAAATTAAATCCCTAGTTATGGCTCCTTAGGGGTGAGACCTGTTTCTCATATTCATTTATTCTCTCATACACCGAGTATCTTCTGGGGATCTGTCACACTCATGAACATGACAGATGAAATCATCTTTCCTCTGTTTAGCAGACCAAGATGAAGCAATAAAGAAATGAACAAGGATGTATAGAAGGTCTCAGATAAAGCCATGCAGATAAGAGAAAGAAAGGGCCAGGGAAGGAGAACAGCCCATGCAAAGGCCCTGGGCTGATGGGCACTTGGCATGTTCCCAGGACAGTGCGAGGCAGAGGAGGACAGCATGGTCACAGAAATCAGCAGATGGGCATGAGAGGACACAAGGTCAGTCACTTGCCTCATGTGCAAAATTAATTAAGATGTATGACAAAGCTCAGTAACCAAGAGCAGTAACTTACTACAGCATTAAAACCACAGTGCAAAAAATCAAGATGAGCTAAATATGAATAGTTTAGGTAAATGCAGGATCAGTCCGAGTGACTCCTTTTGGTTTCAGGCTTGTCCATGACGCACGGCACATTCTTCACCAAGATCACTGAGCTTTTGGGGGCCTCCTGTGCTCACCACGTCACCAGGGGTACAGGGCAAGGTGGTGCACAGCCTTTTCAGTGAGGGTGTGGTAGGACCTCATGCACTTTTTGCCACCTCCAGCTTCCGCTGTGCCCTGTGCTTGCCCATCTTCCTGGAAGTGCCCATTGCAGTTTGGCCATGGACCTCCCTCCTGAAAGCCCCGGGGCAGATGTAGAAGTAGCTTCACCATCACCAGGCAGCAGAATGTATTAGAAAAGGGGACTCTAGGCACTGTGTGGACCTGTGCGAGGTTCTTAGACATCCAATGCATCCATTCAAGGGGTTGCCTAGCAACTTGCTATACCCGTCTCCAGGATGGACCAGAAGATACAACCGAGGAGTGGTCACACTGCTGAAAAGAAGCCAGAGGACAAGTCTTGTCCAGCTGATGCAGGCAGTTGGCAGCTGCAGCATCTCAGAGGCAGACTGGCTGAAGGTCATGGTGATGCTCCGTGACCCAGAGAAATGTGAGCAGGGAGCCCAGCTGGATTAGCCAGAAGCTGCTGGGTCTCATACAATTTGTATGATCATTTCAAGGCTTCATGTTCTCATCTGCAAAGTGCAAACCACAACCAGAGAGTTACTGTGAAGTACTCAAAATGCACGGTAGGTAAGGGAATCTTGGTTGAGATTACCACTGTGTCCCTGAAGGGCTGCTTATTTCTATCCTGGCTGTCACCAGGCATCAAGAAGAGCTGATGAAAGAGTGGCAGGCTTCTCTTCATGCACAGCTCTACCTGAAGGTCCCTGCAGCTGCTGTGAGAAAAGGAGCAAGGGGCTGCCAGCAGTACTTGCAAGGCTTGTGAGTGAGCAGTCTCATCTCAACCCTCACCGGCTCCCGGCTGCGACAGACAGGTTCGTGGATGTGCAACACCGTCTCCCAAGGATGACATTTTCAGTGCAGAAACCTCAGCTCCCCTGAAGAGCAGCCTTCAGGTGCTGAGGACCCCAGAGTACCAAATCTCCTTGACAGGGAGGAGGTCCGGGCAGCTGGTACTACCGCCTGGCCGTCAGCCACACCCTGTGATGGGCAGCAAGACTCCTCTCCTTGCACTGAGTGGTCCTGAGCATCTTCCTTTGGAGGTGTGGCAAAGCTCAGTTTCTGTGCATGGAGCCCAAGTCAGCTGCTTGCTTCACTCTCTTCCCTCTTCTCTGGTTCCATACTGGAGCTCGAGACCAGAGGGACAAGCTCAGGGCCTCACAGTGTGGCATCTCAGGGAGGCCAGGCACAGAGCTGTGCAGCAGGCCCGAGCTCAGAGCTGGGAGAAGGGGCCCTCATGGCAGACCAGTCCCATCATATTCAAATGTCCATTTGAGCAGAGAAAGCCTTCTTTAGCTCTAACATAACCATGTGTAAAATTCAACAGGTATTTTTAAAATAAAAATAAATTGTTCTGAGATTTTTAATAGGGTGTTATTAAAAACTGGGGAAAATAGGTCATTCTGTGGAGTGGGCCCCATCTCTATCAGAGCTTTCCTACCCTACTGATTGAAACTAAAAACTGTCATATTGTCAGTGGCCTCTGTGGGTGCCACTGCAGCGCAGAGAGGAAAGCTCCTCTCTTCAAGCAGGATTGCAAGAGGAAGCTGGCACGATGTCCCTGAACTTGGCCTTCACAGAGCATCTTTTAACACCACAGTTTTCCAGCCTTAGCTGAGGCAGCCACATCCTCTCAGCACTGCCAGAAGCAAGCAACATAGCCTCTTTGGGCCTCCCTTTGCTCTCCTGCAAAATGGGTATAACAACCCTTACGTGTGCTATCGAGCTTCTGTGACACTGCAGAGAGGATGCTTTGTAACCTCTCCAGCCCTGGCTGATGTCTCATTCATTGTATGACTCCCAGCATGTACAAAGACACTGTCTTTGAAAAAGATTCCATGGAAACCAAATCATAAAAGCAAAAAGCAAGTCTTAAGGCTGCCACTGAAACCCACTTCTATCCACACCCACTAAGCACACCGCCATGGAGAAAGTGTTTACACGCCCATCCACTGAGATGCCTACTTTGCTTTTTGTTAGTTATCAAGACCATTGACCAGCCTAGGCCTCCTCAAATAGCTCAACCAGCACATCCCCAAGGCCACCAGCTCAGAGAAAGCTGCTTCACAGGCCTCAAGTGCTTTTTCTCTGACTCATTTTAAATGTCCATGGCTTGAGATGTCTCAGGAAAAATGGTTACAAACAGACACCTCACCCAGTATCATACTAGCCTGGTCCTGGTCCCACGCAATGCTCCTTAATGGCAGCTTAAGAAAACATTGAGATTTTGTTTAAAAAGAGGAATCAAAATTGCATCACATCACTCAGGCCTCTTTTTCCCCAAAGGCAGTCTTGAAGCCACAAAGCAGAAGGGTGTGCAGTTAAGTTTTTCAGGATGAAAAGAGTGAGAGAGGTGCACCTTGCTAGCCCCAAACCTGGGCATGGTGGCACACACCTATACTCCTAGCACTGGGGAGGCTGAGACAGAAAGACCACTATGAATCTGAGCTACATAGCGAGACCCTGTATCAAATAAACAAATAACTTTTTTTTAAAAAGAGCAAGAGAACACACTCCAACTTGACTGCCAACTAAAGCCAACATTTTTCTGAGGTCTAGGTCTTATATAGTGGAGTTTATTTATTTCTCTTTTCCTCTCTTTTCACATGTATAAATTCAAGATGAGCACACATTATCCTGAAAGTACTACCGCATGTTCCCAAGGAAGACCCCAGAGCCAGGAATAGTTGCCGTAGAAGGCTCCAGATTCACTGTGCAGAATAAAATATCACAGTGTCCCCCATACCCGCACCGCCCAACTGCTCTCTTGGCAACTGTTACATCTCCTTTTGGCAAAAAAGAAAATGTACAGAACGGTATCACTGGCTTCTCAAAATATCCTCGGGATTCCTCATGGATGACTCTAATATAAATATAAATGGAATATATATTTATATTCCATTTCTCTATGAACTTACCTGGGCTTAAGAGAAACGGGAAAGGTGCCTGCCTGGTTTGAAGCCCTCTGCTCTCACCACTTAAGAATAACATGAATCAACAAGGCAAATCCACAACTCAAAGCCAGGATCAGAACCAAATGCAGAAAACAAAAGAATAACAAAGCAGCAAAAGAAGCCCTAAGTAAAACTCGGCTTCACTCACAAAGGAAAATCTGGGACTCAACAACTGGGCTTCTGGGGACCCTGTGCAGCTTGGTTTTCACTTATGGCAGTAGAGGTCTGGCCACTCACCCTAACCTGAGGCAGCCACATTTTGGCTGCATCTGTCACTGTTGATGGATCCCAGCTCATTGCCAGTGGAAAATGAGCTAGACACCCAGGAGCAAAATGTCGGTAATGGCAGCAGAAGAAAGGAAATCTATGAAATGCCGCTGCCTCTCTATTACTTTTCTAACTGTAAATCTTCTAGAACCAGATGCTTACACTAACAAAAGCCTGCTAAGTAAGCAATTAGAAAACATTCTAGAGCAGGCCTTCCCAAGGTGACTGCGGACTCACTCATACAGGTCATCCTCCTTCAAACAGAGAATGTTCTGATCAGCAACAGGCATAGCTGTTGAGCACAAGACTCCCAAGTTGGTCAGAGCGGCTTTGCACCTTGCTTCCGGTGTGGTACAAGACACGTCAGCTCCTCTGGTCTCAGATTTAGTGCTTATCAAATGAGATGAATGTCCATGGTTATTTCATGGTTTTTACATGTGCCACAAAAAATAATCAAAGAAATAGCACACGGAACAAACTAAGCTCTTATAAATGTTAGCTATCATAAATATTAGTTATAGTTACTGCTAGAGATGTGAAAATATGCCATATGAAAGTATGTGATATACCACTTAAACCATTCCACTACCAGCTCTGCATAGTTTGTAGCTATGATCAACAGTTTGAGGAGTTAGTTAGATCAATCTCTGCTTCTGCTTCTTATCCAAGTAGTTCTCAGTTGACTTTTCTGCATCTCAACCAGCCTAGCCACTACATGGACACACGATGCATGGCTTGAAACTCTGACCTGGAAAGAAGCGGCCTCGGTCAGGCCAGCACTGCCTCCACCAAGAAGGCCCCATCTCTGAGAGAAACACTTCAGATAGACAGGTTGTACTATCCACAGAAGCAGGCACAAAACAAGATGCCTGTCCCCCTTCCCTTTACCCATCTCCTAGGGATAAGATCTACCAGCTCCACAAGATTGATGTGGGCCTACAACATTATGTAGCTCCTCAATTTATTTTTATTTGTGATATTCAATTGATAGTGTTATCCTCCCTCTTGAAATAAGAAAATGTAAAATTTCCACTGACAGCCCTAATTTATAGGCTGAACACACAACAACTCCATCAGACATTTGGTCAGTCATCCAAGCACAAGAGTAGTTGAAAAGGCAGCTGCCCGATAGTTAACTAATATGTTACTGATCCCTTACTTAAAGTAAAGGTGCCATGGGAGCAGAAAGGAAATTGTTGATCCCCCAAATCTAAGATGACAGATGCAAGACTCCTTGGAGAACGAGAGCCACGGTTGGGTGGCTGTGTGGGAAGGGCACTCTATACTGACAGAGAGCCTGCAGTCTCTGCTTGTCTCTTTCCCCAGCATGGCCCTAGGAAGATCAGTTTCACTGTCTAAATGAAATAGAAGAAACAGAAAAGCCAGCCCAGAGCAGTGTCCACCAGAACTAAGGAGAAACACTGGGAAAATCCAAGTCAGAGAAAAGAGGGCTCTTTAGGGAGGAAGATAACCTGGTTTGAGATGGGATACAAGTAGAGAAAGGTCCCTGGTATATTTCCAAGGGAAAATGATCAGGGTAAACCCTGACAGCTTAGATCAGAACAAAGCTCCTTGACCAATCTGTACTGGGGGAAAAGTTTCCATAACAAGAGAAGGAATCAAATAGAGAAGCAGCATAGTAAATATCTGCAAAGAAGCAGGGAAGCCATTACAATTATGAAGAAAACAACAGTATTGGGCTATTTTGATGAAGATACAGAGTTTATGGCTGTGTCCACAGAACTCTCCAGAGGAACAGAATCAACAGGAGATAGACTGGTTGAAGTGCAGGAGCCACATCTTGTGGGGCTTCTCACTGCATTGCTGCCTACTGAAAGCACAGAGAGGGAGAGAAGGGGAAAGAGGGGAGGGGGCACCCTTGCCAAGCACCTTAAAGGAATCAACTCCTGCAATCACCCATAAGGAGCCCACTCACACAGTGACCCCATTACACCATTCATGAGGCAACATACTTTAGATCCAAGCACTTCCCATTAGGCTCCACCTTCCAACATTGCCACTGTGGGACTAAGAGTGCAGCACTAGCTTCAAGGGGGCACATTCAACCTGGAGCATTCTCTGCACATCTGTGGTTATGTGGAAGTTCTTGTGATTGTTGTACAGCTGTCCTTGTTACCCACGGGGGATTGGCGCTGGGACCCCTGTGCATAGCAAAATTTGCAGATTTTAAAGGTTCTTCTATAAAATAGCACAGTATTGTTATAGAGCCTACACATATCTCCCCATATACTCAAAAATCATTTCTAGATTACTCATAATATCTAATACCACAATAATATTATGTAAATAGTTCTTATACTATATTATTTAGGTAATAATGAAAAAGAAAAAATCTGTACATATTCAGTAGTCATACATTTTTTTTCTCTTAATGTGTTTGCACTATTGGTTCAGTCTGCAAATGTGAAATCCAAATAAATGGAGGGCCTTGTGTGTGTGTGTGGAGACAGACAGAGGGGGAGGGGGGAAGAGAGAGAGAGAGAGAAAAAGAGAGAGAGAGAGAGAGAGAGAGAGGGAGAGAGAGAGAGGGAGAGAGAGAGAGAGATTGAGATTTTAAGAAATTGGTTCATTTGATCATGAGTGCCGGCAAGTCTAAAATCTCAAGGACAGGGCAACAGGCTGAGGCTTTAGGCAAGAGCAAACACCATGGTCTTGAGTTCAAAAATTATAAGGCAGGCTGACAGGTTGGAAACGCAGGGAAAATTTCTATTTATATTCTTGAGGCAGGATTACTTTAGAAACACTTCAGGTTTTTTCCTAAGGCTTTCACCTGACTGGAGACCCACGTTTTTATGATAATTTTCTTTATTTAAAGTCAAATGAGGTAAATGGTAAGCACATCTACAAAACTACTTTCATGGCACCCTCTACTAGTGCTTCACCAAGCAACTGGGCACTAGAGCCTCGCCAAGGTGACACACAATTAGCCATCACACTGGGGATGAAGTATTTTATTTAAGTAAAGAGCTCAATAAATGGATTGAATAGCAGCCACAGAACAAATTACGGAGCCAGCATATTAAGTCCAGAGGCATTCATTGCAAGTAGAACTCAGAAGGGATAAAGGCATGGAAATTGTGGAAGAAAAATTAAGTAGAAATAGAACAGCTAATAGTAGGAGAGCAGAAGTCCCTAAAAGGAGACAAATGGAGAGGGGGAATATTTGAAGACATTACTACTAAAATTTTCCAAACTGGAAAACATCTTACACAGTGCCCTCATGTAGTGTCAATATCCAATTAAGAAAAGAAAATTAGTACCTGGATCAATTACAGTGAAATTTAAGGGCATCAAAGTAAAAGGTAATTGTAATGGCTTTCAGAAAGTAAAGGTAGATTCTTTCTAAAGTAAGAGCTGGATTCATAAAAGATTCATCAATAATCCTAGGGGGAAAAATACAGCAATATTTTTAAAGAATTGAGAAAAGTAATTTTAAATGTAGAACTTCATATCCAGGCAAAGTATTAATGATGAAATAGAGACATTCTTAATGCTACAAAGAAGTAGAAGTTTAACACATAAAATCGTACTTTAAAATACTCCTGAAATAAATACTCTGAGCAAAAAAAGAAGTAAATTTTGGAAGATACTATGATATATTAAAAGTAATGATGAATAAGTAACTCATTATTTTTGATAAGGAACTTTTAAATCATTTCAACTGAATTGAATAATTATTAAATTTTTGAAAAAAAGAAAGTCAAGAGTACATTTCTAACAATTCAGAATTAAAATCCTAGATGATATTATGATTTCACTGTAGGTTCAGAAGAGCATCTTTGTTCCAAAAAGAGTCACAAATGTATGGAGATAATTGTCCTGTTTAGTCAAGAAATTGCAGATATAATTAATTTATGAAATTATAAGAAAGTGAGCACAAGTACAGTGACAATAATTGAAAGGTAATCCTAAGAATGTAAATAAAATGTGTTACTTTTAAGCCAAAATAGAACAATTCAATGAGAAGAAATAAAGAAGAAAAGAAACAAAAAATAGCAGATATAGAAAATGCAAAATAAAATATCAGAAACAAATCTTAATAGGAATTATACAAAAAGATAACTAGGAGAATCTGAAATTATCATAAATATCCCATGAAATAGAAGCTATGTAAAAAATATAATAATAGATGAGGTAGGACATTATACATTGCTAAATGTTCAAGGACAGGAGGATAGAGTAAATATGAATATATGAGCATTTAATAATATAATCTCCAAACAAAAAAGTCAGGAACAATTCAATGAAACAGCTGTGGCTGGAGATTTTAATAAACTCATTTTAGAAAATAAACACATAGACAAAGCAAAGTAGAAAAACAAAAAGATTACTTCAGCAAAAGATGCCATGTACAATTTTACAAGTGATCCTCAATAAATTTCTAAAAGTCACACATACTCTGAACACTATGAACAATTGTAGGCCAACCAATTAGGTACCCTGCGAGACATCAAAAAAGTTTTTGAAATACACAAGTTACCTTAGTGAACTCAAGAAAATAGAAAACCTCAACAGACCTGTAACAAGACATTGAATCAGTAATCAAAAATCTTCCAACAAAAAGCAAAGTCTTGGACTGCGTGGCTTAAGGATGAATTCTGCTAAACACTTAAGAAATTGCAACAATCTTTTCCAAGTTGACAAAAAGCTGAAGAGAATACTTTCTAATGTATTCTATGAGGCCAGGATTACTGATACCAAAACCAAAGACGCTAGAAGAAAACTGCCCTCCAATAACCCTGCACATAGGGAAATATAAAATTCCTTAACAAAATACTAGCAAACCAAATTTAGCAGGATATTGAAAGAATTATACAATGACCAAAGGGTTACCCCAGGAATATAATATTTAAAAAATCAATATAAAAAATCAGTAAGTATAAATATTGTATTAATAAAAGGAGAGGGAGGAAAGAAACTATAGAAAAATGTAAAGGAAACGGTAGACATGTGGAGGAAAGGTGCCAGAAGAAGGCCCAAAATACATGGAGCCCCATGAAAGACAAGAAGTAGCTGAAGAGTCTCCAAAGCTGACACAGACATCAAGCCCCAGGCTCAAGAACTACTATGCATACCACGCCAGGGAAAGTCAAAGCACATTACATCTTTCTGCAGAAAAAAGCTGCTTAAGAATCAAAGACAATTTAAAAATCAGAGGGCTGGGGATGTGGCTGAATAGTACAGCACTTTCCTAGCACATATTAGGCCCTAGCTCAATCGCCAGCGCAATAAAAATAATAACAATAACAATAATAAATTTAAAAAATAAAAAGCCAGAGAAAAATAACAGAAGGCCTATGTTTTATTTCCCAGTGGACATAATAGAATCCAGAAGACATAAAAATAATACTTTTCAGGTACAAAAAGGAAATAACTGTCAATCTAGAATTATATATTCAGAAAAATAAGCCCTGCTTCTGCCTGGCAAGTACGAAGTCCTAAGTTTGATTCCTGGTACCAAACCAAGCCAAACAAAAACAAACAAACAAAAAAGAAGTCCTTAGAAAATGAAGTATGTGTATAAAGTTTTTATTGCAAGCTCAATAAAATAGCTGCTTTCCCTCTTTACAACAAAGTGAAGTACAGATATTTTCAGACAAAACAAAGAATTACCAACAGCACATAAATTCTAATGGCATACTAAAAGTTTCCTACAAAAAAGAAAAATAATTGTAGAGAAAAGCTCAAAAGTGCAGGAGAGGATGAAAAAGAGTTCACATACCATCTTACCAAAGGGAAGTCTACCAAACACTGGCAAGGTCAGACGAGGCAGAGGGGTCTTGTGCAATTTAAAATACATGTTGCATTAAAATACATAAATTGAAAGTGCCGTCAAAGTACTATAAGTTTCACTGAGCCTAGAAAATGGCATTAATGTAAACTGAGTTTTAAATTGTCAAGAAAGCATGTTGTAATTTCTAAGGGAAGCACTAAATAATTGTAAAAGAATGGGTTGTAAGCTAATAAATGAAGGAAAGACATGAGTTCCTACAGCGTGTGTAAAAAGATGGCAACCAAGGACAGAAACAGTAAAATATACTAAAACAAAATAAAACCTGATAGTGTACCTAACTCTGTGCATATGTGGGCATGCATATGCATGTGTGTGTGTGTGTGTGTGTGTGTGTGTGTGTGTGTGTGTGTGATTGTAGTGAATGGAACCTAGTTAGAAATCCAATTGAAAGACTGAGAAATAAAATTTTTTAAAATGCAACTATATGCTGTCCTAAAAGACCTACCTTCAATATGAAGAAATATAAATAACAAGAGCTAAAACCCAAAGAAAGCTGATGCTACTATAATAATAATAGACAATGTACACTTTATTATTTATTTATTTAGTGTGTGTGTTTGTGTGTGTGTGTGTGCAGGGTCCCACAACACAGCTTGGACTCTTAGTGATCCTCCTGTTTTCAGCCTCCAGCACTGAAATTACAGCATGCACCACCACGCCTGGACTTGTGGGCCAGCTCAGCACACCCAGGGACAGAGCCAGTACTGCAAGTAGTGCCAGGGATTGAACCCTAGCCCCTGAGCTTGCCTAAGCAGGCGCTCAGTCCACTGAGCTATCTCGTTGGCCCTGACAATGTACACTTTAAAGCAGATACATTTCTATACATGGGGACATCTCATAAATGTGAAATTGTCTATCAGGAAGAGAGAAATTCTAAATTTCTAAGTAGTTAACATATATAAGGCAAAAAGATTAAAAAAAATTTAAAGAAAATGATTCAGTGTAAGAGATTTTAATGAATTGATACCTTTAATATATTTCTCAAAGTGGACATGAAATCAATAAAGACATAA
>NDGN011357567.1:0-11273 GCA_002564285.1 Tympanoctomys barrerae | reverse complement strand
TGTGCTTTGCCAAGCTTGTTCCAAGTAGGTGCTTTAGACCACTGAGCCATCTCACCAACCCTCCATGATAATTTAGAATAATATTTTTGATGCCAGCCCCGCCCCAAGTATTTTTTGGAAACTCATGAAACAGTGAGTTGGAGAAAGTCAAACCACGCAATAGCGAGGGGCTACTGGACACACGTAAGTGCGGGCACCCGTGCACACACACGAGTGCGCTCACCAGACACCCGCAGCTGGAAGTCTGTGGAGCCCTCACCCACACAGCAGGAGCAGGCACCCTCACCCTGCCTGGTGACGGCGGTGCCACCAGCCCAAACTCTCCTGTGAGAACTTCGGACAGGAGCAGCTCAGCTCCTCGCCATCTTTGTACCAGCACACACAGACCTGCGCCTCCAGGTCTCACACTCAAACCGTGCTGGATCACCAGCCACCACATCCATGTGGCTGCCCACTGTGTCCTTGTACAGAAAGGATGTGAGGCCTGCACAGTACAGACAGCCGGTCAGAGACTCTCGAGACTACAGCTGCAGTGCTGGGCTCAGGAGCCACTTGGACACCTGTCCGCCCCCAAGACAGAGGCCAGCTCACCGACTGGATCCTGGCCCGAGGACTCCCTCCATTCCCACCACAGCAGGACCACACAAACACAGAGTCTGTGCCCACCACTCTCCCTGAGCCCCAGAGCCTGACCAAACCTGGGGACAGAGCCAGCAGCACCTTGGATTCCGGGGACCTGCACCGGGCCCTTACCCTGCGCACACAGCTGGGGGGCCGTGCAGCTCCCACAGCCACACACTCATAGACGCTGGCACCCTCCAGCGCCACATCGCATACCAGAAGTACCCGCTTCCTGCCCACTGCCTGCACCTTGTAGTTGGAGCCAGGGGACAGCACAAGGCCGTCCTTCAGCCCTGTCATGGCGGCTGCCTGGTCTGACAGCTCAGCCAGCAGCTGTTTCCTCATGCAGCTGGGCCAGCACCTCCTGGGTGGGTGGGGGTGGCAATGGCTTGTTGGCAGTTAGCCCTGGGGGAGTGGAGTGGGCAGGCTCAGAAGTATCACAGACAAAAGAAAAGACAGGAGAAAAGCAGGTACACAATGGGGAGGGTGACAGAGACGGGGAGGGTGACAGAGATGGGGAGGGTGACAGAGATGGGGAGGGCCCCAGAAGGGAAGGTGAACACATAGGAGAAGAGACCAGCCAGGAAGGGATGAAGACGGAGGAAGACCCAGGAGGAGGCACAAAGGTGAGGATGGGACAAAAGGAACAGGAAGGAAAGGGTGTGGAGGGGACCCTTGGAGAGGACCCAGAGGAGAAGAGAGAAGAGGCGTGATGCCTGGTCCTGCCCCAGCTCAGGAGAAGTGGCCAGGTGCTGCCTACCTCGGACAGCCACCTTGATGCTGTTCTCGATGCCGTCGGCTACGAACTTGAGCAGTGCACCATGCAGGCTTGCAGGCACCCCGTGGATAGTGAGCACATGCCGGGTGCGGTCTCGACTGATGAGGAACATGCTGCTGGCCTTCAGTGCCTCCCCATCCAGGAACCACTGGCCGTCGGAGGCCACCGTGAGGTCCACAGAGAAGGTGACCTCACCACCCTCCTCTGCCTCCACGGCCTGCAGGGGTGTTCTCATGGCCAACTGGGGGGCTGTACATAGGATGGTTGGAAGATGAGCATGTGACAACCAAGGGACATGCCACAAGCCTCTTGCTCCCACAGAGGTCCAGCCCCAAGCTCAATACCCACATCATGAAGAACCCCACCTACCCAGGCGCACAGTTCCTGGGAACTCCAGGCAGGGCCCCTGGCCGAAGCTGTTGACTGCTGATACCCGGAACTGGAAATTGCCCTCCTCCGCCACCCCTGTGACTGTGAGCTCAGGCCTGGCCACCCACTCAGCCTCGTGGCACCGACTCCAGGTGTAGGTGCCCAGCCGCCTTCTCTCCACGAGGTAGCCATCAAAGGTGCCAGGGTAGTCCCCATAGGACGGAGGAGACCAGCTGAGGGTCACGGAGCTCTCTGTCCTGGCTTTCACCACAGGGTCCATGGGGGGACATACGGGTGGCCTCCTGGGCACTGGGACCAAGACAGGCTGAAGTCACTCGGGAGGCCCTGCCCAGGCCTGGAAGAACATCCAGAGCCTCAGGAACACTGTGGGCGACCCAACCCACAGCTGCAGCCACTTGTCTGCAACTGAAAGGGCCCCAACCTGGGAGGCAGGGACTGGGGACCCTGAACCAAGGCCTACACAAAGCATATGGCCAACGATGGCACTGTGGTAGTCATTGAGGAAGGTCAAAGGAAACAAC
The DNA here is from genome assembly GCA_002564285.1 of Tympanoctomys barrerae. Taxonomy (NCBI): domain Eukaryota; kingdom Metazoa; phylum Chordata; class Mammalia; order Rodentia; family Octodontidae; genus Tympanoctomys; species Tympanoctomys barrerae. The sequence continues at coordinate 8,963 of NDGN011357567.1, read as the reverse complement.
TGGAGACCACAGCTGATCCTTACCCGAAACACAGAACTGGGTGGATGTGCGGGAGCCACCAGCCACAAAGGCCACCTCGCCCATGTCCTCCGGGGTGCACTGGAAGATGGTCAATGTGTGGCATAAGCCCTCTGCACTGATGGCCACGCGGCCACCAGGCACCACCTCCTCCTGGTTCCTCAGCCAGCGCACAGGGCCCTCCGGGACAGCTAGCTCCACGCAGAAGACAGCTGTGTCCCCCACACGCACAGCTGTTTTCCGGGGCAGCTTCCGAGTCAGGTTCCCTGGGGAAGGAAGGGCGGGGCTGTTCAGCCAAGACTCCTGCAGCTGCCTGCCCAATAGGTCCACCAACCTGTCCTTTCCTACCCCGCCTCCTGCCTCTTCCTCCCCACCCCTCCCCCACGCCCAACTCCCAACCTGCTCTAACCCGGCCTAGGCCCGTCTCCTCCCTCCTCCCGCCCCCACCCCGCCCCGCCCTGCCTTGCACGGCCAGCTCAGCCACTGTGCGGCTGCCCTCCTCTGTCTCGCAGATGTACACGGCGTCGTCGTCCGCCGTGACGTCGCGCACAGTCAACCTGCGCTCGGAGCCGGACTCCTCGATATCATACTTGGCGCTTGCCCACAGCCGCGTCTCCTCTTTGAACCACGCGGCCTGCGTGCTGGGCAGCGGCACCTCGCACTCGAACGTGGCCGAGTCCCGCTCGCGCACCTCCAGGTCGCGCAACCGCCGCGGGAAAGGCACGGCTGGCTCTGGGGGCACAGGGTAAAGGTAAGGACAGGGACTCCAGGGCAGGGCAGGACTTGGCTGGTCTGACCAAGGCAGGGGGAGAGAGGACAGCCCAGGGGAGGGGGACCCTACATGCAAAAGAGGCAGACCGAGTGGGACCTGAAGGGGCAGGGTCGCAGAGGGCAGTGTGGTAGGAAGCGTGCCCCAGTGGGCCCAGAGAAGTCGCGGGTCCTCAACAGGGCGCGCCCTGCTGACCAGGAACGGAGACCACCGAGAGACAGGGGCCGCCCCATCCCCACCCCCGTTAGAGGTTCACCTCGCACAACAACCAGCACGGAGCTGTAGGTCTGGCCCACAAGGTTGGACGCCGTGCACGTGTACAGCCCACGATCCGACTGCTTGCAGAACAGGATCTTCAACACAAAGTTCTCCTGCTCATCCTCGTATGCCACGTGTCTCCGGCCCTCAGCCACGGGCTGTCCATCCTTCTTCCACACGATGTCGGGCTTGGGCTCACCCGTCACGAAGCAGCTGAGGCGCGCGTGCTTGCCTTCGGTCACCGTGCAGGTGCGTGTGCCCACGCCAGGCGGCGAAGCGGGGGCGCCCTCAGAGCGCATGGCCTCGCGGCGCCGCTGCAAATGTGCTAGCAACGCGGCCGTGGAACCCCCCGGCGGCCCGGCGGCCCCAGCGACCACGTCCACTACAAGCTCGGCAGCAGCGCGCGCAGCACCCAGGGCGTTCTCTGCGCGCACCTCATAGGTGCCTTCGTCGCGCGGCCGCACCGCCCGGATGCGCAGCGCGCTCTCATCGCCCTGTTCCTCCACGCTCACGCGCGGGCCGTCGGGCGCGCCCAGGCGCCGGCCATTCTTGGCCCAACTCACGGCGGGCGGCGGGGACCCGCGCACACGGCAGTGGAAGGCGGCGTCGGCGCCCTCGCGGACGCGGATGGACGAGGGCCGCAACAGGAAGTGTGGCGCCTGCTCCGCGCATGCCGTCCCCGCATCCACCTGCAGCCCCACGGCCGCGAAGGCCTCCCCCACGGCGTTGCGTGCCCGGCACACGTACTGTCCGCCGTCCCCGAGCGCCAGGTCCAGGATGGTGAGCCGGTACACGTCGCCGTCCTGCGCCAGGCGGAAGCGCGCGCCTGCCTCCACGGGCTGATGATCCTTCTCCCAGCTCACGTGCGGCGAGGGGTTACCCACGATCTGGCAGCTCAGCGTGGCGTCCTTGCCCACGGACACCACGAAAGCCTTGGGCCGCGCGAGGAAGCGGGGAGCGCCGCTGAAGGAGGCGGGGTCCATGGCCGGGACCTGCGAGGAACAGGCAGGAGATGGCACAGAGGCGACCCGAGCCCAGTGCCAAGGTCGCGTACACAGGGCTGTCATAGTGCGCTTCCGCTCCCAGCGTCGGCAGGTGGCGCCGTAGCCCAGCCTCACAGGTTTGCCCTTCCCTCGTCTTAGGGTCGAGCTCCTGACAAAGGTGTGGCTGCTCCCACTGTCTGGCCCCCCTACTGCAGTCCTCACCACCTCCCGCACCCCTCCATGCCCCAGTGAGTGTAGCATCCCTTGCATTGTTGGCCCCCTGTTGGAGGCCCCCGGGGCCACGGGGCCTTTCACTGGTCTATTGTACATCAGTGAGGGCCCTGTGCCCTAGCAGAGTCTACATCAAGCCTCTTCCCTGGGCCTGACCTATCCACAGGGTCTTTCTTTTCTGTGTGGCCACAGACCTCCCTGGACCGGAAGTGGAACAGGTTCTCTAACAACAGTGCCCCTGCCTGGAGCAGGAGGCTTCCTCACCTATGGTGTGACCCTGCCCGCTGCACAGGTTGCAGTGTATGGTGAGGAGAATGCTGGCCTCCCTCCCAGGGTTGGGTGAGGACTGTGCCTGCCTGCACCAGGTCTCCAGGAGGGTGGTGGGCATCCAGATGCTCTCCCTGCTTTTAGGCAGTAGGGACCCAGTGCCTCTCTGGAGCTGCCCAGCACCCAGTCTGTTGGTTCAGATACCTAATCCCTTAATCCAGGAGGCTGGGCTTGGGTCAGTGCTTGCTGACTCACCGTGCAGTCCGCAGCTCTATGCCCTAGCTCCATGGGGCAGGAACTCCATATGCAAGTTCCTAGCTGGGTCGACTCCCTTCTGGGCACTAGCAGGGCTGCACCAACTCAGCCTCCAGGGACCTGAGGTGGGGTCTTCTGGGTGTTTAGCACAACTAGGACCAGTCTGTGGAGTCCCCAAAAGCAGAGCCTGAGCTAGCACGGTCACAGAACATGAGCATGAATGTGACAGCCCCCAGGCGCATGGGCTGACCTGGGGACAGTGCACCCCACTCTGCTCACCAGGCCACATCCCTCCAGAGAACATGCTGCCAGGTCCTGTTAGCCAAGGGCTCATCCTCAGAGCTCTGAGATGCCCTGCCACTCTCAAGGCGCCAGAAGGCTGCTGCTTGTGTACGCGCCAGCCCTGGGAGCCACTTCCCCTGGCCTCTCATGTTATAGATGAAGACACTGAGCCTGCCCAGAACCTCCAGGAAGCCTGCCAGGAACATCAGCCTTGTCCTTTACTGCCATTTTGGGCTGGGGCGCCTCAACACTACAGAAGCCTCCTTGCTCAAGAAACCCATCCTCCCAGAGAGGCCCCTATGCTCTTGAAAGCCCAGCTGGAGAGCTACTTCTCGCCCATGGCCATGAATGCGGGACCCTCAGCCCACAGAACCTCAGCAACCCCTGGATCCAGCTTCCACAGTGCCCCCCCAACACTGCTGGCTCATGGGGGGGGGGTCCAACTGTCTGTCAGAAAGAGCCTAGAGTGGGGCCCAGGACCCCACTGCAAGACCATTCAGGATGGCTGGGCCTCACCTTGGACCTCTAGTTGCCAGCGTCACCACTCAGGAAATTCTTTCCTGGAGTCAGGTGTCACTGGCCCTCTGGCTGTCCCCTCTGCTGAGCCATGGGCCCAAAATAGCCCCAGCTGTCAGCAGGCATCTATCTCAGCAGTGTGGGGGGCAGGGCTGCCCGACCCCCAAGCAGCCCCAGCCAAGGACAGACCAGGACAGGCGACCCCTTCATGCCTGCCAGGACTGAGGGTCAGAGCTGGCATTACAGCCCCTTTTCCAAAGCAGGGCACAAGCAAACCCCACAGCTCCTGCAGAGCCATAACCGTCAGCCCTGTGCCCCAGCACCATGGCTGCCCCCCTCACCACCACCACCACTCACCTCACCTTCTCCACAGGGACTGGGCGGGGACCTAGGAGGTAGGGGCTGCTGGGGCTGCTTGCCTTCTTGGGCCCAGGAGCAACACGGTTCCCACCCAGCAGCCCACGCTCTGGTCGGTCCTCAGACTGCACAGGGACGAAAGGACAGGCAGCACTATCAGATGGAGAGAGCTGGGCCCGCCCCTACACAGCCCCCACCAGCCCAGCCCAGCTCCAAAATAGCCCACGAGTCAGCGCCTGGGATTCAGTTTCACCCTGGCCCCCAGGAGGCAAAGGGCAGAGGGGTCAGGGCACAGCCCATGTCTTCCAGCAGCAACAGGGGCAGGGGTGGGCCTGGGCAGAGAGGGCCAGCATGGATGGACCCCATAGCTTCCTACAAAACAGGGCAGGGGCCTAGAGCACCCAGGACAGCTCACAGGGAGCTCAGCATGACTGGCAGGGCCCTGAGACACCCCAAGAGGATCAGGAACACTCATGAGGATTGCCAAGCCTTGGGACTGACCCCAGCCATCACCTCAGTGTGCCCAATGGAAGGGCAGATGTGAGCAGCACATAGGAGGGCCAGCTGACCACCCCAACGTTCAACTGCCAGCCCCAGGATCAGGCGGGCGCTGCACACTGCAGATGCATATGGGGAGAGAGGTTCCCTGGGACCTGGAAGCCACCAGGAGCCAGAGGGACTGCCTGGGGGATGTCCTAGGGGACCCTAGTCCTGCAGAACCAGGCCTGACAGTTGGCCCCATCTAGGGGCTCAGTAAGAGTGTAGCACAATTACCACAGGGAAGCTCAGCCACAACCCCATGCTGCAGGGAGGAGAGGGGAGGGGTATAACTCCAGGAGTCCCAGGTCCCCACCCTGAGCCAACACTGTGGCTCTGTCCTCTATGGTGACTTCTTCTACATTGCCCACACCACGGACTTCACATGGCAGAAGGGGTAAAACTGCTCTGGGTCTCCATCTGTGAGGTCCCCATCCAACACCACACCGAGGGTAGAACTGCAAGGAGGAATAAAAGATGGAAAAGAAGACATCGTCCCCTGCAGCAAGACAAGGCCACTGCAGGAGCATGTGTGGGGGTGCGTGTGGATGTAAATGTGCACACATTTGCATATGTGTTCATGTGCTGCATGTGTGCTCATGAGTATTCGTGCCTGAGTGTCTATGTGTGCATAATCTGCCACTGCATGCACACGAGTGCATGTGTGTGGGTAAGCACATGGTTGTACGTGTATGGATGGCATGTGTGCTCGTGACTGCTTGCACATGTATGCACAGCTGTGGGTACATTCTGCATGGGCGGAGGCAGATGTGGGAACACCTGCCCCTCTGGGCCAGGGCCATGGGGCAGAGGGCATCCATGCTCTCAGTGCCCACAGGTAGGTCCTTGGGGAAAAGTGAGCTCCTCGTAGCCCAGTGGGGCCCCTGGACGCCTGCCTGCCCAGCACCACAGCACCGCAGCAGCTGCTGTCTGCTCCCTTCTCCACCCAGATCCCTGACCTGTGAGCCTCTATCTAGCAATGGGTTCCTTATCCTTCATTATTTTAACTGGTAAATACATAGTCGTACATATTCACAGACTGCCATGTGATGTTGCAACTTACTTCTTGAAGGAAGGGTGTCACTCACAGAGTACTGTGAAGACTGAAATCACACTGGACGCCCAGGCACCTTCACGCCCCACCTAGGGGCCCTTCAGCGGTAGTGCTAGGATTCTGCGCAGAACGACAGGTAGCATTTCAGAACGCCTGAGCAGAGAGCAGCAGGGACACCAGAAGAAGGGGCAAAGGCTGGACCTGAGCTTTAGAGCACAGGTCCCACAGGAAGCTGGCACAGACAGCAACACAGTGAACTTTCAGATCCTTCCAAAGCCTGCTTGGGATGAAAGGGTCTTGAGACCAATGCTTCAGACAGGGAACCAGGTCCACAAACCATTCAGACATAAGCCATAGGAGCCAGCGAGATAGCTCAGCGGTCTAAAGCGCCTGATTAGGCAAGCTTAGGCAGGCGCAGCAGACCACGGTTCTATCCCTGGCACCACGTGCTACGCCAGCCCTGCCCTCAGGGCAAGCTGAGCCAGCCCAAAAGAAAAGAAGCCATAATACTGAGAGCCAGGCCCTGAACTGCCACAAAGAACACAGGCAGCAAGCGAGGCTGGGGAGACACAGTGGCCAAGACATAGGAAGACCTGGCAGAGCCCTAGGGTCAGAGAGGGCCTGGGACATGGAGAAGAGTTCCCCACCGTCTGTGGACATCCAACCCAGGGAAAGGTGTACAGCTCCCCCTCGCTGGCTGTACGCAGATATAGCCACCCCTACCTCTGCTTCTCGGCAGGTGCCACCTCAAGCCCCAGCCTCTGGTCCTTGCTCTATAGTTCCCCTTTGATGCCCTTTTCTGGATTCTTGGTTTTGCGCCTTCAACCCATGTTGTTTCCAAACTCACCCCACTCCAACTCTGAAACATTCAGATTTTCCTCTCACCTGGCAGTGACGTGGTGTGTCCTCTCAGTGTATCCCTTGTGTCCCTCCATAGACTTGTGGGGACAGCCACACCAGTGCATGCACAGGGTCTTACAGCTATGAAACCATGTCCACACAGCCTTCCCCAGCCCCTATGTCAAACCTCGTAGCCCTCTAGCCTGCACTCTACTCTGCCTCTGTGTGCTCAGCTGGGTTGATGCCACGTGTGAGGGTAATGACTTCCCGCGCTCTTCATTCCATTAAGTACTATCCTTCAGCCCCTCCACAGTCTTTAACAACAGGCCTCCTCACCAGGCACAGTGGTGCACTCTTGTAATCCCAGGACTTGGGAGACTGAGGAAGGAGGGTTGCTGCAAGTTTGAGGGCAGCCTGGGCTACACAGGAAATTCAGGGACAGCCTGAACTATACAGAGAGACCCTGACTTAAAGAAACCAAACAAAGGGCTCCTTCTGTTCAGGTGGAAAGGTTTCCCGTATGTATGCATAGGCAGGCCTCACGTCCACAGGCTCTCTCAGTGAGTGCAACTGATCGGGCCCAAGATATTCATGATATACTGCACCTGAACTCATCAGCCCTTCCCTTTGTGTTATTCTCTAAGAACACGTCAGAATCATTCTTCATGCAGTATTTGCATTATTAGTTGGTAATCTAGAGTGGATGCAAAGTGTGTGTCAGGGCTCCTATAGGTGCTGTGCAAACACCAGGTCATTTTCTGCCAGGAACTTGAGCGCCCCTGCTTTTGGCATGCACAGCAGGTCCTGGAACTATATAGTTTCCCCATCATCTGCTGATGGATGGATGGCTGCTCCCCTTTATCTCTTGGCCGATGAGAACATGGAGTATGGATGTCTGTTCAGCACAGTATTCACTTCCCTTGCATAGATACCCAGCATTGGGGCCACGGTGTCCCCTATTTCTGGTTTCAGTTCTTTGAGAACTGAGGAAATGTTGAAGAACACAAACCTCTACTATAAAGTGAGTAATTCTGAGGCTCCAGTGAACACTGCTGGGTCTGTGGTTCACAACACCGACTTGACTAAAGAACCCAGAGAGCAATTCACCATGCCCAAGGCTCTGCAAGAAGATGCAGATGGCTGTGCTCATCCTCCCGACTGGTGGTCAGCGACCTGTGCGCCTGCAAGGCATGCACTGTCTATTCATTCCTCAGCTTCTGGAAGACATTGTCGTGCACAGCCCGGTCGCATACATTGGGAGTGCACTGTGCTGCATGTCTGCAGGGAAAACTTTCTCAGCTCCCCTGGCTGGTGGGCAGCACTTGAGAGGCAAATGCACCCCACGCGGCTTTCAGCAGACAGGCCCTTTCCCACTGGAGTCTTGGCAGAGGTTCCCATGCCAACTCACCGTGAGCTGCAGCTACAGACAGCTCACCGAGGTCCCATCATCTGCCTACGCTCCTACCACAGGCCATGCTCAGGCCAGTTTCTCCCTGGACAGTAGAGAACCAGCCCTGGAGGCCAGGCGGACGTAGCAGTGATGTAAGTGTCACTCCCCAGAAGAGTCCTGGCTCAGGGGAGATGTGAGGGCAAGCAAGGGAAATCCAACTACACACTGGAGCTAAGAGTGTGAAAGAGGGCTGCGGTACAGCTCAGCGACTGCGTGCCTGGCAAGCACAAGTCCTGGTTTAGATTCCTGGTACCAAAAGAAGAAAGAAAAGAGTGAAGGGGCAGAGCATAGTGACATACAGCTGTAATCAATCCCAGCACTCAGGAGGCTGAGGCAGGAAGATGGCAGCAAGTTCAAGGCCAGGCTAGGCTACAAAGTAAATTCAAGGCCAACCTGAATTGCACAGAAAAACCCTGTCTCTAAATAAATAAATAAATAAGTGAAAGGGATTAAAAGTTTTTAGGGGGGCCGGGGAGATAGTTCAGCAGAATAAGCGCTTGCCTGGAAAGCTCAAGGGCCTGAGTTCAATCCCTGGTTCTGCCAAAAAAAAAGTTTTTAGGGAACACAAAACTTGAAAAGCACTAACCAAATGAAAACTCTCCACTTGCGCACTTAGGAAGGGAGCTTGACCTTGTGACCCTCCTGGCTCTGTCTTCCTAGATGCAGGGCTTCCAGGCAGGGCCACTGCACCCAGCTTGACAATGTGATACTTTTACATACAGAGTGAATGATATCATGTCAAATTAATTAATACACTGTTACCTTGGGGTGTGTCTGGCCAGAACACTTTGATCCTCCCTCCTCAGCCAAAGAAAAAACTGTATCTTACAGTCACATTGCATTACATTAGAAGGAGTGACTTATCTGCCCACCTAAGTAAAACTTCCTGTACTGTACAAACCCAGCCAAGAGACCACCTGAAGGAGTGGATATATTTACAAACTATCTACCTGCCTAGGAGCTAACATGCAGAATATATAAGGAACTCAAACAACCCAATAGCAGGAATTTCTTCCCAACCCTGTACTGTTTGCCTCAACCTGAACATCCCCTGACTGTGTGAGGGGGAGACGGACATGGTGGGCATGCTCATCAACTTCACGGTACTTGTCTCACAATGTGTATGTATATGCATGGTATTGTACA
>NDGN011357550.1:0-26381 GCA_002564285.1 Tympanoctomys barrerae | reverse complement strand
ACTCCTTAGCTTGCCATTTAAGATCCTTACCATACATACCTTCCTACCTTTCTAGCCTTATCTTCACTCATATGTATAAATCTAACTTTCAAATAAAATTTTCAACTAATCATTCCTTGGAATATTAATCATATACTATCTCATGTCACTTCTATAGTTTCTTTTGTCCAAATCCTTTAGTTTTTTATTTCTTATAAATTCTATGTCCCAGCGAAGTCACCAACTTTTGAAAGTCAATCTTTTTATTAAATTTCCTTGGGCATAAAAGGTGTTCAGTATTTATTGATTGGTTTTGACTTTGTGGAGATGAAAAGGAATCTGAGGATGGGGGGAATGGGAAGGAAGGAAAAATAAAAAGGATCAAGATGTGACATGCATGCACCAAATCCCACCATGAGGGAGTTTCTTATATAACACACACATATACTGCTACTAAAAGAGATAAGGAAAGGTAATAATAATTTGCTTCTCTGGACTCCAAAGGACAGTCCTGGCAAGGCTCTTTGATTTCAATTCCAAAAGATCTATTTTCAGACTTCCACCCATGTGAATTTGTGTCAACTTTAGCTCATGGTAGTTTCCTACAGCAAACCATGGTAGTCTGTACTAGTTGTGGTGGTTATTCTCAGTCTAGAATCTGTCTCCAGTATAACTGCTACTACATGTATATTAATTGAATGACTTCATGAAAAGCTACTTCTTTTTCCTCTCCTGTAATATGAAATTGTATCTACCATTCCAGTGCTATTACAGGACACATAAAATTCTTCATGTGAAAACTGCAAACATTAAATGTTCGGTTCTGCCTTTCATTTTTCTCAATGAGGCAAATGTCTAGAATAAAAGCATCTGTCCTTAGCAGTCTGATACTGTAAATATTGTACCAATACCACTCTTGGAATAAAGATACTATGTTTGCTTGGTTGATTTGGTTTGGGCTTTGGTTTTTTGAGACACGTCCTTGAGGCTGACCTTGAACTCACTATGTACCAAGGCTGGCCTCGAACTCACAGCAACCACCTGTCTCAGCCTCCTTAGGGCTAGAATTATAGGTGTGTGCCACCAAGCCTGGTTTAAAGGTGCCATTTTAAAAGTAGCCTGGTATTGGGTAGAAGATCCCAATCCCAGCAAAGGATAGCAGTATAGTAAATGACCTGCAGCAATCTTTGTAGGTTTGTGGCCTTAAGGATTTTTTTTTTTTTAATGTTATTTTTTCTGCACTGGGAATGGAACTTGGTAGGCCACCACCCTCCACCGTCAAGCTACACTCCCAACCTTTGGAATGCTCCTTCCTCAAAAGCAGAGACTCAGCACGCATATCCCTAACCCAGTTGATATCAATCAACAACTGGCCTCCTCCTGCCTCAAACTCCCCAGTAGTGTACCATCAGGAAGACACAGTTTGGAGTGGGTGGAAGCCCAGCTATGCCTCTTATTACCTTCACCTCAAGCACAGTATCTAAACCATTTACGCCTCAATTTCTTCTTCTACTGAATAGCTGTGAGACTTAGCTGCATAGAAGGCATTTTACATAATCCCTACCAACAAATACTTGGCTTATATAGTTCTCTTCATAGTGTCATTTTCCACCATCTAGGCTGCTAGCCATACTACACATCCATTCAGTAAGCTAGAGGGCCGAGTTCCAGAGCCATCCACGCCCACCCACACAGGAGGGGCGCGGGGGAAGGACACGGACACGGTCAGGAATCCCGGCTCCAGATCCCTGGCAGGGTGCGTGGTCTCCAGGCTCTCTGCCCCTCGCTGCACGTGGCTGGAGTGGCAACCTAAATCTCGGCTGGAGTCTTGACTTAGCCAGGGAGTCAGGGCCCGCGGGAGGGACGAGCTGGAATTCCTGCGGAGCTCTGGGCCGCAGCCTCCTCCTCCTGGGCTCCCTCTGGACTCCCCGGCGCGGTCTCCCAGCCGCCTAGGCTCCCCGCGGCTGCCCGGCCCGCAGCCGGGTCCCCCAAATCGGGTGGCAGGGGCGGAGCTGGGGGCGGAGCGGGCTCGGTGGAACCGCAGCTCCGCTCGGGCGCTGGGACTGCTCGGGCCGAGGGTCGCGCCCGGGCCTGCGGGAGCTGGGGGTGCGGCTCCCCACGGCGCCGGCCGGGCGGCGGCTGCAGCTTGCTGGGGCGCCCCGGCCCCCGCCCGCTTCGCTCGCCGCCCGGGCTCTTCTCAGAGTCCTTTCGTCTCCGACGCGTCGAGCTGACTGCGGGACCGAGAGAGCAGCTCGCAGCTCCTGGCCGCTGGCGTCGTCGGCTTTGCGCCTGGAGCCCGCGCTGGGGTCTGAGACGGGTACCCGCCCCGTCAGGGATCCCCGCAGGTAGGGACCGCCCCCCCACCCCCTACACCCTGGCGGGAACACGAGCCTCGCCGCGGCGTCCGGTCCCCTTCAGCTCCTGCTCCGGGAGCCTTTGCCTGTTGCTCTGCTCCCATCCCGTCCTGCGCTGCGGGAGGGGCCGCCTGCTAGCAGGTGCTGAATTTCTCTGCAAGGTCATCCCTCCTGGAGCCCTGCTTTGGAAGGTAAGTGGGGAAGCCGCCTGCCGCTCGGGGTTGAGGTCTGCACACCGCGAGTGTCCGGAGAAGGGTGTGTGTGTGTGTGTGTGTGTATGATTCTTCTCGTTTTCCTCCGTTTGTTCCCCTTAAGGTCAAAACACGAGTCATTTATAATGCATATGTGCTTACATGTGTGTAGGTACATGTGCGCATAGTTTTTGTTCAGGTAGGAGAGCACAGGGCGGGAGGGCCTGGGTCGATAAAGGGAAATCAGTGTAGAGACCTGTTCTGTGTCTGGAGGTGAACTTTGGAACCACATTCAATCAAGGGGAAAGGAGGGGTGATAAAGGCCCGTACATGGGGATTTTAGAAAAGGGCTGAGGAGGATCGGTGGCCAATATCCAAGCAGATCTTCGTGCTATCAGGAAGATGGAAAATGTGTAAGCAAAATTTCAGACGCAACAATGGTCCGCGCCAAAAGGGGAGAAGGAGGGGACCTTCGTAGACCCTGGGACGTGAATGGGAAGGGGGAGGAAGGCAGTACATGCAGGTCAGGTTTCAAGGGCTTTCTGGAGGGGTATTGGAAAAACCTCTGCTTAGGATGTAGGCAGTTCAAGGGTAAGATGCTGTGCATGTCCAGAAAGCAGCACAGGAGGTGGAAGAAAGCAAAGGCTTGGAGGAGGACAGAGAAGCCCAGCTGGAGTATCCACCCACACAGCAATCCCCTCTTCCTCCAGGTGAACCTGTATTTCCATATGCTCCACCTAAATATTTTTCACAGCGCTCATGTTAAAGATCTATCAGTCCATGTTTTCACTTTATTTTTGCAAGAGATCTGGGTCATGGTGGGACTGGGAGAAACTGAAGTGTTTACAACACGAGAAAGATTTGGAGAGAGAGTTGATTAAGTCTTAGCTTCATGAAATATTTACACATCTCCTGCGTGGGCTTTTGTTTGCTCTTGTTGGTGCTGGTGCATATTTTACTTTGATAATGCTTTGAGTGTACTTCTCCCTAACGCGCTTATTTTCCAGTTATGAACTATTCTTTCTTTTCCATTGTGTTCACCATTGGCCTGCCCTGAGTAGCAATTGTGGGAATAAAGATACATGAGTCACAACACAAAGAAGAAAATCTTCTTGCTTGCTATCCCCAAATGACCACAGTTTGCCTTACAGAATGTTCTTTGGAGCTAGAATTGTGAAGAATGTATTTGCCAAGTTTGTGTGTGTTTAGTAGGGGGACTGTGCTGATCATTCATAAACAGAAAAAAAAGTAGGGATTACTGTCACAAGTCTAAGTGTTATATCTTTGAAATGTATTTTGGAAACAGAGCCCAGGCAGGGATGAGGAAAAATGCACAGTGTGCTGCGCTGTGGGTTGGGGAGGCTCTAGCTACCCACTAACTAGACTGTTGTGGAAATGGTCGGGTCCACATCACCAGGGCATCAGCTGCATAGAGGGGAGGAGGAGAGTGTTATATGAATCAGATCAGTCTCACTGCAGAGGAGGGGAGATTCCAGCAAGCTATTTTGAAATTTTAGTGTTTTAATTGCTTCAAAAGACTGGCCCAATACACTTAATTATTTGTTCCTGAAACGTTTTCTTGATTATGCTTCAAATATACTTGAAGGAATATATTTAGCTACAGCTAGCCCTCACTGCTTGAATTTCTAGTCACAAAATCTGCAGCCTAAACGGAAGGACTAGGATATTGGCAGTAGAATCACAAAATCTGAAACTACTGACCTCAGACAGACAGACACAGGATTTTAGTCTGGGTTTCCACTTGATCTTGGTCAGGAGCAGCTGCTTCTGCCCTATGTGCTCTCATTCATCCACTCAGTCCTTGTTCATTCATCCATTGACGGTATATTCTTCTGGAGCTCAAAATGGTCCTTGAATGTGTAATCGAAGAATAAATGAGACTCAGTCTCGGCCCACAAAACTAGAGGGGGAGACTGACCGTGACAGCTAGTTCAGTCCCACAGCCCCATGGTACAGAAACCTGTCTGGGAAGGTAGAGGGGACAAGGTGAACTTCCCACGGGGCTGAGAATGCCAGAGACTCCTTCCTGAAGAGGAGAAGAAAGAGCTTCCTCATGTAGGGACGAAAACATGGAGAAACCCCAGAAAAAAAGGTGGTTGGAAGCAGAGTGCCCATATAAAGGGGGAAGGATGAGGCAACAGACAGATAGGGATCCACTCCAAGCTGAAGTTGAGAAGGGCTGCTACCTCTTCTGGTGTCATTTCATCTGGAGATGTTAAGTGAATAGGCTCATATTGCAGCTTTTCATGGCTCCAGTTACCCAAATTTATGTCCTTCACATATCTGCAAACTACATTTACCTTCATCTACAGTGGCCTGCTTAGAGGGAAGAAAAGTCTTTGCCGACATAGTAACAACTCTCTGTGCCCCAATTACTTCATCCAAGAAATGTCTATCACTTTCTCTACATATTCCAAAAGTCAAACAGAGTAGGTGATGGAGATTTCAGTCTTACAGAACCGTGTAACAGGATATACGGAATATTATTTCTAACATAACAGTGCTCATAGAAAAAAGATGGAAAAGAGTATATGCATCAACACTTAATGGTCTCAGGTGACCACAAAAGATAAAGGCACAATGGTGTGAAAGCTGAGTGAACAGTAAACTCAGAATATGGGCTAAAGAGAACCCAAAGGCCACATATAATTTTAAGTAATTTTTAAATGGTTGCAGCAGTAAGTGTCCTTCTGAGCTGTAGTTTAAAACCACAGGTCTTGACCCCTAGTAAATCTAATCTGCATTTTTGTTTTTGAGAAACATGATAGAGTAAGGCAGGGAAGAAGGGTAAGTGTTGTTGGTGGAACCTTAAGTCACATGCTTGTATGCAGGTGCATCATGGACCGTGACATGACCTGTGGGGTCAACTACAGTCACTGTGTTCCAAAAAGCTCAAAAACTACTGCTGTAAGTGACACAGTGAGGAGAAGACGCTTCCTGCAGACTTCCTTCTCAGTCTACAAGAAGCTAGCAGACAGCTGAGAGATCTCATGTATAAGCCTTTGTGCAGCGGTGGAAGCAGCAGGGTTGCCTCACAGACATGGACAAGCCTTCGGACCTGCCACGTGCACGGCAGTAAAGTCAGAGGAGACCAAAGTCTGCCATGTACAACACTTCCAGAGGGAGGTGGAGCTTGAGCAGGTTTAGGAAAGATGGTTGGGATGGGTGGACATGAGGACAGGGTGGAGAGAGCAAGGAATGAGGGGTAGAACAAGTGCTCTGTTTAGGAACCACGTAGAAAAGAAGTGGCTGTCACACTGGAGGGAAGAGAATTGCAATGAAATTTATTTTTAGACTGAGATATTACTTGAGTTGCTATTTTCTTTAAATCAAGTCATAGTTGTGTCTGTAGTCCTAGCACATGGGAAGCTGAGGCAGGAGGCTCTTGAGGTTGAAGAAAATCTGAATTATAGTGAGAACACTGTCTCAGAAAAGAGAGTTTGCTAATTTTAAATAAATTTTATTGTGTATACTTAAGGCATACCATACAATGTTTACTTTCAATGTATTTAAATAAACATGCATATGAGTATATTGTATAGTTACTGTAGTTAAACAAATCAACATGTTGATCATCTCACAGTTACCTATTTCTCAACCTCTGATCCTTACCCTCTGCCAAGAAGAGCTATAATCTACTCAGCAAAAACTTTGACTGCAAGACATTATTGTTAGCTATAGACCTGTGTTGTGCATAGGTCTTTAGAGTCACACATTTGCTACTTTATGCCCTTTGATGTGACATAATCCCAAGTCTTTTTATCCCTAACTGCTGTTTGATTCTATGTATCTGTAAATTTATTTTTTTTTAAAAGTTGTTAGCATCTAAGATATTCTAATACTGCTACTTTAAGAAAATCTCACAGGGTGATCACAACATCCTACATCTGTCATTTCCTGACACCTTTTTGTTTCTTTTGCACTCATTTAGTGGTTTGGGCTTGATTCATCAAACGGGTTGAGTTTGATGATTGAATTGTTGACATTACGGAATACACCACACTGTAGCACAAGTATTGCATTTCCCAGAACAGAAGCACAGTTGTTGCGTGGGTGAGTCAGGTCACCAGGCAGCCATGTGCCCAGAAAGAAGGGAAAGGGGCATCATATTTTTTTTCTTTCAGTTGTTGTCTGACTTCTCTGTCCTCTTAGGTGTTTAATTTTGTTAGTGTAGATTTGTAGAAGTTACCATCTTTGTTGCTGTACGTGGTCCATTAGTTCTTTTGAGCAAACAAGTCAAGGAAGAAAGTCTGAGAACTTTCTTGATTGTCTTCCAGCTCTTGCTGTCTTTCCTCTGGAAAGAAACTGTGTTGTGACATTGGTACATTTTGAATAAGGCTATTCCTTTAAATAAACTATACCTTTGAGTAAAGCTATAGCTTTCATTGCCAATTAAAATAGACTCATGGCCTTGAATTAGTTGATTTAGAATGCAAATATGGAGAATTTGTTTTTTAAAAAACAAAGATGTCTAGATTCTGCTCTCATCTTGCTTTTCAGCATCAGGCTGTTTAGTGATAGTCTAATTTTTTTGTGTGTAAGAATCAAGTTTAGAATAATAAAAATATGTAAAGAATGGATCTGAGTTAAACAGACAGGGAATTCCATGAAGAAAATATATATGCTCTTGAAATCTAAATTACTTACTGTCTTCAGTGCCATTGAGAAAATTTGTTCACAGCTTCTGAACTGGGCACATTGGACTTGGCAGCTCAGTAACAGCTTTCTAATTTTTCATGCCTGTAATTAGATTGTTGGCTTTATTTTGAAGCTAGCAGAGTAATTTGGGATCCAAATTACTTTTACCAGACAGTAATAACTGACCCCTGGCTACAAGGTTAAATGCTATGACCTCTTCAATCCAAATCTGAATCCTAAGGCAGAACTTAGAAATATGTGTTTATTTTGGGTCCCCAAAGGATTCTGATAGCCAGATTTGGATACCATTGTGCAGTCCTTTCCTGTATTTACTAGGAAATAAAATGATTACAGATAAGTTCCTGAGAAGTTAATAATGTGTCCTTAGCCACTGGTACAACAGGTGCTAATATCTATAGACCCTATTGAGAGTTTTCTACTGATTTTCCCATAACGAAAGGAGGAAGGAGCAGGACCTCAAGACAATATCAGAGTCCACTTTGTGGGTGAGGGAAGCGAATCAGATTAGTTCTGTATGCCTTCCTCCAAAACTGACCATCCAAATAGGGAGACTTTCTAAATGACATGCAGTAATCTACATCCCTGTCCCCAGGGCCTAACATGACAGGAAAACTGTGGGGAACAGTGGAGTGATCTGAAGCAAGCTGGTTTCGTGGACACACCCACCCGATTCCACATAAACATTTGATTCTCAGACCCTAAACAGAACAGATACCCAAGCCACAGCTGGGAGAGCAGTTTGGTCAAGATTCACAGATTGAGACACTTTTGAACCAAGGAAAGCCTGAAAACAAAAACCTGAGGATGGACCCTAAAAACCTACCGAGTTACAGTGGTCCCTGGGATGTCAGTATTGTTATTCATTCTGCAGTGGACAGTTGGACAGAGATATCCCAGGTTCCTTACAAACATCACATTTGCATGTGGTAATTTTCTGGAGAAAAAAAAAAGAGTTGCAGAAAAATCCTTTTTTAACTATGAATTGCAAATAGCACATTAAAGCAGGAGCTCTAGATTATGGAGAATAATCAGATGCTTTATGTTGCTAGATTCTTGATTGTTTTTCAGAAATATTGATTTCTAAATAACCAAAAATTACACTAACTATACTGTATCAGTGAGAAACTCTTCTCTTTCTTTATAATGTATAGTTTCTGCTAAATAAAATGCTTGAGGGAGTGAAGTGCTTGTGTTATATTTTCTCAGTAACTAGAGCATCTCTTTTGTTTCAATTCTTACTGACAACTTTTCTAAAATGTTGTAGCCTGGCTCTGGGTGTCTGTCTTCATAAATACAATGTACCAGGTATTACGAGGATTCAGAATTTTGCACTGCCTGCAGGTTTTTACTCTAAATTATGACTTTGTAGGAGAGACATACTAAATATATCATAGACTTTGTTTTATTTTGTGATTTTGTGCTTTACTCTGGGATATACTTTCCCATACTATAGTTTTTTAACTAATCAAAAAGACAGAAGACATTTGAATTTTTGTGGGTTCTACTTTGCTCAGGTTTGGCCAATGCTTTGCCATCACATCTTTTTTCCCCTCTATGTATTTGGTCAAGGTCTTACTATGTAGCACAGACTCATAGTGATCCTCCTGTTTTCAAGCCTCCCAGAACTGGGATTACAGGCATGTGCCACCATGCCCCAACTCAGTTGGCAGGGCTGGCACAGTATGCAGACTCAGGCAGTACCAGGGATCGAACCCTGGTCCCAGTGCTTGTCTAAGCAGGCACTTATTCTCCTGAGCTATTTCACTGGCCTTCCATTACATCATTTTGACATGCTCATTCTTTTACTCTAAATAAATTTCCCAATTCCTTCCAAACATGGCTTAGCACTCCACGATTCCATAGGTCTGTATGAAACTATGTTACATATAGCATGGGTTTATTTTTATATTTAGTTGTTCTTTAAGCATTACTTTCTTTGAGTTCTTCTATAACCCATTTCTCCTTGAAAAAATGCAGGTCAAAATGAAGCAACTAGAATTTTAATTGCTAATAAGAATTTTAATCAGAGCTAAGGTTAGTAAGTGCAAATAGATTTTTCCCTGCATGTTTCACTGAGTAAAAATCGCTTATGACAAATAGGGATGGGGGATTGTTCCTGTTTTCATGTCAAACATGTTCTGAAAGCAGTCAGCAGAAATGTGTTTACGTCAAGGGCAGAGACTGAGGATTGGTGAAGGGGGCAGAAATGTGTTTGCATCCCCCTTTCCTGAGGAAGGGTGGGGGATTTCTTGTCTGTATAGCGAGATTCTCAGAACAGGAGAAAGCTTTTCTGCACATCTGGGAGACCTGGTGTTCTTCTCACAACCTGAGGGCCTAGGCTTTGAGGATACAGGTACCAGCTCAGAGACTGAAAACCAGAAGATCTGGGACCTAGAAAAAAATAAAATGCTTGACCTTGCAGGTATTTGTGTTTAATTAATGCTCTACTTAACAATCTGGAGATTTATTACAAAAAATTGAAATCCTGGCCTATATTCTCAAGGCTGGGACTGAAGGGGAATCTGAGCTGCTTTTAGTACCTTTGCTGCAGTCTCTCCACTTCTTAGTGTCTCTGACCTTGAAGCTTCATGGCAGTCAGTTGTACTAAATGTCTTCATTTAATTGTGCTACCCGCTTAGCACCCATAGGTACTGAGTTTGTGAATCCTGGATCGAATATTTCCTAAGTACCATCAAGTGAATGTATTTATGGGTCCCTTCAAAACGAAGATTCATTATAGTGAATACGGTTGATGCCCATTAACCATAGTGATTTGCAAAAGTTTCTGTCAACAAAATATGTAAATGTATGGAAGTACATAAACACACATTGAATTGACCTCATCCGCTGGAAGTGCTCCTGCGTGATGACAGTCGGCCCTGTGTGCAGCCCTTCCCTCAGTTACTCACAGCACTGTGCAGTGTCTCCACTCAACTGTGAAGAGCTGCTCTGTTCACAAGCCACGAGACTGTGTCAGCATTGATCTATTAGTGTTGCAAATAAAGACAAATGCCCCTTGGAGAAACAAGATGCAAAACCCAAGCCAATCTCTTGAGCAGGGAAAGCTGTTAGCTCTCTGAACTCTCCCATTCTCTCTCAACTTTCCTTCCTCGTGCACCCTTCACTGCATGCCACCCCCTCATTGTGCCTCCTACTTTACTTCTAAAAACATCCTCCCAGCTAATAATTAATCCAAAAGTGTCGGTGCTTCGGCAGCGTCACTCTGAAAAGACAGCACTGAGAATAGGATCGATTGAAGCTAACAGAGGACACGGGGCCACATAGATTCTGCTTTCTTTAGAGAGCAGCATTTCTTTGCAGATTGACAAGAGTTCAAATGTTAGCCATTCTGTCCCCTGAAATGTACTGATAACATGTAAAATACAATGGGTGGTAAAATTCTTAGGAAAGAAAGTCATTTTCTTTTAATGATTATTAAGTAACACAATTTTAGTTACACTGAAACTTCTACACTTTTATGAAAACCTTTGCTCTGGTTCCCATGGTAGTTAGACATTTTAGACTCTAATGATGGGTTTTTTAAGGATGATCCATCAGGGGTTGGTGGCTTCTTGGTAGAGATGTGAGTCTCAAAGAGTAAATAAAAGTTAATAAATGGAAATAGCCTGGACAGAGGATACACCATTTCCTTCTGTTGTCCACATTAAAACAAAGCATTTCTCCAGCTATCAATGGGAATTCATGTAGGAGATGAGGTATTAAATGTTCAGTGGGGCAGATGGAAGGCCTTGATTTAAGGAAGGTAGATCTTTTGGATTATTTAGTAAACCTGTATTGAGCACTTGACATATATATTAAACCCTGTGCCATATACTAGGGATTCAAAGTTGAGTAAAACAGTCTAAATTCTTAAATAATTTCCAAACTACTGGAATAAACTTATTAATAATTATGATTCTGAAGGGCCAGCCAAATAGCTCAGCAGATTAAAGGGCCTGCAAACAGGTGCAGGGTCCAGGGGTTCAATCCCTGGGCCTGCCGTGTTGGTCCTGCCCCCAGGGCGTGCTGAGACAGTATTGGAGACTGGGTATGGTGGCACATGCCTGTAATCCCAGCTCTTGGAGAGGCTGTAAACAGGCAGTTCACTATGAGTCCAATCTAGTAGTGAGACTCTGAACACCCTATAGACCCTTCCCTAAAAACACAGAAAAAAAAAATTATGATTCTGCAAAGTTTTAATGGGCTGTTTTTGTGGTTGAGATCTCAGGAAATTTTCCTGGTAGTCTGATAAGAGGTTCTCCCCTGTGCCAGCTAAGCACCCCTATATCTCTTCCTTATGTCCTGTTGGCCCAGTAACTAAGTTTTTCTTCTTCTTTTTCTTTTCTTTTTTTTTTTTTTTAAATGTGTTTAGTACAGGGTCTATAAGGTTTCACAGATCAGACTTGTTTTCAGCCTCCCAAGGGCTGGGATTACAGGCATACACCACCATGCCCAGTCTCAGTCTCACTGTGCCCCCGGGGAAATGTCTTCCTTATGAGTACTCTGGAACTCCAATAAAACTTTCTACCTTCCTTTTCCTAATTCAAGGAGGCAGCTCCAAATAAGATGAACAAGAATGATATTATTACAGAAATAATTTTATTGTCAAGATTGGGATAACTGATATGAGAGAAAACTAAATTATCCTCTTAAATAATTTGCTGTCATTGGTACTTTATACACTGCTCACAAATTGTTTGTGATACTCAAATGTGTTTTAAGGATTGAGGAGCCACTTGTTTAGATAATTGATTGGCCTCTCTGGATTCACCTCCAGCCCGAGGGTGTGACCTTGAATTCTTATTAGGGGGCTGTGTATCTATTTCAGTGCCCTTAAAAATACTGGGCTCTTTCCCTCACTGCCCTTTGGTGAACCCACACCCTTTCTCTGTCTTTTTCTCATCAAGAGGTGCTCATCACTTCTCTGTGGTCTTCCTCTCTGGGGCCAGGACCCTCAAAATTCAAGAGCTAATTCATGCCCCTGGGATGCCTGGCAGGTGACTCTGCCCCTGAGCACTTATGCCTCCTGGTTGGGAATGCTCCTTATGGCCCAGAAGACAGAATTCCACTAAGGGGTTTGAGAGAAGGGGTGAGGAACATTGATTGTGGTGAAAGACACTCCAAAACACGGAAATGTAAAACAGGGCAAGGAGGGAATAACCGGGGCACACTGCCATCTTGCCTCTGGGGCATAAGACATAAAACATTTATTTGTACACATCTTCTTTCCAAAAATAGATGGGAGATCAACTGCATACACATCTATGTAATTCTCAAAATTGATCCTTCTGTCTTCTCTGCCAGTGTCATTCTGCTAACGGTCTTTCTCATTTAAACAAATCTATGAGGTGTGATCTGATACTCCCTGTTTTAGAGACAAAGAAACAGATTAAATAACTTGCCCAGGATCCCACAGACCTTCATCCACTGAGGTGGGTGTGGGCTGAGATTCACTCAAGTACTAAGCCCACTTGTCTTGCTGTGTCCACACAGCAGGATTCTGTTGACTATGGGTGATTTAAAAGAAATTATTAACACTGGGTCTAAACAAGAGGCACAGGCAAAATTTTATGGGTTGCTTTCATGGATTTCATTTTGTGTTATTTTAAAATAAATACAAATAAAGCTTTTAGATCAGTCGTAAGATGTCTTTTAAACCAACAGGGTGAGTTTAAGGGCAAACATTTTTCAGTTAAACTTAATAAGCAGGCAATAAAATCAGTACACATAACATTTTGTCAGAATATCCAGATAGCATGTATGTTGAGCAAATAAAATTTATTTGTTTCTCAATAAGTAAAACTAAGTGCATTTCGTGGAGTCTTGGGCATGAGCACACACATACACACAAGCACGGGAAAACCAAGCCCATGTCCGTGTTTAGCTGTCTCTGTGGACTTTGGACTTAGAAGCTATTTTTAGAAACTGGTGTTTCCGCAATTGATGTTTTAGTCATAGTCATTCATTTACTTATGAAAGTTAAGCAGTTGCTCTAGTTGAAACTTTAAGACTAGAAAAAGGTCATCCATGCACACTTGTGTTTTAAAACTACATTCTGTCTTATAACTACAGTTCTGAAGAATTAAGAGGACTCAATGGGATGTCTCTGTCCATTTCAAAGATAAAAATTGATCAATTATTTTAAAAAGTTATGATTTCTGCCATAGTGTTTTCTTCCTAGTTCCTTACAAGGCAATTGATTTTTTTAAAAAAAATTTTTCTAGTAAAAGGAAAGATCAAAAGAGGTCATCTTCTGACCCTGCTAATCATTCTGGAAAGCGTTTGCCACATTGTAGCTATTCAAAATTTAAACTCTTTGTTCCTCCAGATAGCACAGTAGAAGGCAGAACTTCTGAAAGGTCAGCAGATTTCCAGCAGTGATGGGGGTGCTTAGGCAGTACACGGATTTCCTTATTGTTTTGCTAGTTATGAATTTCTTTCACTGTAGTAGTATATACAGAAAAAATTTTAAAGTACACTTTAAAAAACATGTGCTCTGAAAAATGTGTATCTGACACATTAAACTTGTAATTTTACAAGTGTTATTTTTTAGGGCTAAGCTAACATCTTTAGCTAGGGTACAGTTTAAGTCAACTTAATGAAAGCTATGAAGCAAAATCAAATAGTTTAGATAAGAAGCACCTGAAGGCAGGAATCATGAAAGTGGTGGACAAATGTCACCACCAATGAAGTCATATCATGCCCGAAGAACCTCAGGGACTCTCTAGAAATCCTTTATAGTCACCTTTAGTTCCAACGCCTGCTCCCTGGTTTTCATTGTCTTGCCTTTCTGCCCTTCCTTAGTCTTGGTCCTGTTTTGTAAATTGAGGTCCCTTTTCTTTATTTTTATTTTATTTATTTATTTATTTATTTATTTTAGAGTTCAAGCTATTACTTGGATGTTTTACTTGTTTGGCAAAAAAATTATTTTGTTATTAGCAACATTAATTGTACAAATTAGTGGGTTTCACGTGACATTATTATACATATATACATCATGCACTGATTGTGCCCTGACTCTTTTTATCTCCCCCTTGCAATCACCTCTAAACAAACTATCATTCACTTACAAATAAATTTATTAAACAAAAGCTCCTTCAAGTGTTTATGTACCAGGCAGTGTGCACACATAAGAAAGCTACAGAACTCCTTGGCTCTGCCTTCTGGGAAAATGAGTGCTCACATCTGTAATTCACATTGACGCAACAGCCCTTGGAAGCCCTGGATGTCTGCTATAATATTTTCTTTGTCCTTCCTGGATGGCTAGGAGATCGATGCTGGAAAGCCCCTTCATTAAAAGAACACGTTATCAGGGCTCAGATGACAAATTTAAAACATGTGTGGTTGCACATTGTGAATGAGATTATGCGTACAAATGAACAAAAGGAAGTTCTGCATTTCATAGCTAGAAATGTCTAGCTCTTGGGCCATTTTGAGCACAAAAGGGAAAAATTGGTATACTTTCATGATTTAAGGGTAGAGGGTAACACATCTTTGGTCAGTCAGAAATTTGCAAGTCTGAGTCAAATGGTGAGTTTTAAAATGTCAGTTTCTCTAAGTCTTTAAAAATCATTTGCACTGACAGGAGAATTGAGTTACAGTAGTTCATACTATTTTTTCAAATAACTTAACCCCCAACAAGTAGCTAAGATATAACTTATTATGTCAACTGCTTTCCCTTGGGAATGGTCCTTGAGAACATTGCAAAAGACTTGAAGTACTTGAGTGTAGTGAGTAAAATGGCTCAAACATCTCTGTAATATCAGTATAGCTGTTTTACACTTGCCAGCAGTGCATGAGATTTCAACTGGTGAAAAGGATATGACTGTGGTTTTTTTTGCCTGAGTTTCTATATAAGAGTAAGAAAAGCACAAGAGAATGCAGTTGGTTGTGGTTGTCTGTTCATACATTACTGCTTTTTTTTTTTTTTTTTTTTTTGTGAAAAACAGGAAGCTGAAATTTGTCCTTCGTTCAGTTGATACTCAATAAGGACTTACCCGTGTACCCAGCTGGGGGATAAAGATGCAAGAAACATTTCTTCCTTGAAGAACATCAGAGCTTAAGAAATTAAGTAGTAAGAAGTTAGACCGAGTGCATATATGTTGTGATATTAATTAATTGAAACTGTTTTCAAGTTTTTGATTTTTGTATTTTATCCCAAATAGATAACTTTCCAAGTAGCATTAACACATATTTTGAAGAAACAGCCAGTGAACTCAGGTAATTTTTAACTTTAGTTATTGTACCAAGGTTCAAATTAGTTTCGTAGGTTGTGTTTGTTTGTTTTTTGTTTTGTTTTTATGTTTTTATTTTTATTTTATATATATTTTATTTTATTATTTATGTATTTAGTAGAGGATCTACAGGGTCTTACTACACAGATCAGACTCATTGTGATCCCTCTATTTTTATCCTCCCAAGCACTGGGATTACAGGCGCACCACCAAGCCTAGTCTCATTGGCTGTCTCAGGGCATCCTGGGGGCGGGGCTGGCACATTGTTTTGTTTTTTATGTATTTATTTATTTATTTGGTACAGGGTCTCACTATCCATTTTGGCCTCATAGTGATCCTCCTGTCTCAGCCACCCTGTGCTGGGATTACAGGCATGCACAAGCATTCTTGGTTGTGGGTAGCCACAGCTTGCAGTACCGGGGATCGAACCCGGGTCCTTGCGCTTGCCAAACTATTTCCCCAGCCCTTTTTTCTTTTTCTTTTCTTTTTTTTTTTTTTTTCTTTTTCTGTTCTCTGGTCATGGACCAAACTTCTCATTATCCAACATATTACTATTGAAGAAAATTGGGCAGAAGAGTACATTCCAAGCTCCTTTCTCACAAACGATGAAAAATAGAATGGTATAGTTAGACTCAGTAAATTAGTGCAATATCATTTCACATTACCATAAATTTTTCTAATGAAAAGGCACACACAGAAGAATATTTGTAACCAAGTACGTATTCTGAATAGGAAAGATTAATAGAGGGCATTCTCAGGAAGGCAGAGTCTCTATAGTAATACAAGATAATGGATTCATTATAAGTTTCAGAACTTATGCATTTCTCTGAGCTCTGCAGTTGCTTTACACCAAGTATTGGGCCCGAAATTATTGTAGGTTGATGGAGCCAGTTGAAAAGCAAAACTGAGTTGGAAGTGAAGCCAAACAAGTACAGACTGGAACCTAGAAAGACAAACCAGAACCTGTGCTCGACTCACGCCTCCTCCAGCTCAGTGACATGGGAATCTGTAGGATCTGGCACTCCTCATTGCACAACTATTCATGCACGTGGCCCCGTGACCAAAAGGCAGAGGTCTGGTGGGAGCAGAGACACAGCAGCCTGGCTCCTGCCTGGTACTAACAAGGTGAGCTGGAGGCCAGCAAGCAGCACTTTCTCATGTAAATTTCCCTGGTAACCAATGGTATTAAAGAGCCTTTTAGGGAAGGGAATTCTGGGAATGGGTTTTACTTCGGGTCATATTTGATGCTAGTACAAGGCCACTCCAGAAATTAGCCAATGCAAATACAATCAAGAAGTCCCTTCCATTTGTACTTAGAAAACTTTGTCCACATGAATTCATAATCCATTCGGCTCAAGGATTATGCTTAAATGATTTTTTTCTACACATTTCTACAGACTCAAACAATTTTCTTTTATATACAACTATAAATTTTTAGTTTACTTTTATTCAAAAACTGAATCTTCAGAGTATGTATAACAAGTTCCAAGACTGACGTTGTATAAGCTACATCTTTCAAAGCAAGTACATCTTTTCAGAGCCTATCTCATCCTGTGCTGTAGAAGTTAATGAGATTAACTTGGCACCTGGCTGAGCAGCAGTGTTAGTGAGGGGCATCTTTTCTGCCAGAATAAATTCTAAATTCCAAATTTGGATATCTGTAAAGATTACAGATTGATGTAATACAACATTACAGAAAACTAAAAATTCACTTTAGAAAGACAGTTTCTTCACTGTTTCTTTTTCATTTTTGTCTTGAGATTCTTACTTATGAGAATGTATGCACTGGTGCTCCATGAAGGAGTAAGTTTATCCAACCAGATGCTACAGCCGGGATTCCTGCATGAGTGAGAGACCAGCAGACCCATCATCTGAGATTCTTTTGCTGTCTAATATTCTTAAAGTCTTTATCAGCAACTTAATCCACACTAAATCCAACCATTTTTTTGGTTCCAAATTACTTGGTAAAATGTCTGCAGGGCAAGTGCTCCTGTAATTCCAAATTTTCTTTCTCACCTAAAAAGCACATTAAGATGAAGTGATCTAAATTTATGAAAACAAATGAATAAATAATCTTTAATTTCTTATTGAAGTATTAGTAAGAAAAATCTTATTTTTTGGAAAGGCACAAAAAATCTGTCACTCAAGTATTTCAGCATCCCAAACACATGGTCCAATTTTGGGGGGAAAAATGTAGTATTTAAACAAATACCCACAAAAACTAATGAAAATGGCAAAATCAATGAAAAGGGAAGAACATGACTTGGTTAGTTAGGCTTTCTCTGTTATTTCCAAATTGATAAAATAAGGCAGTTCTAGGCCAGGCTGCAGCTGGATTAACTGCATTACCAAATGTATTGATCTAATCTGTTCCTTTAGTGTCATGTGTTAAAGTATTGCTGTTATTGCCTATTGCTGCAAATCCCTGCACTTGGGGCATGGTTGCAGAGCATCGGTTATATAAAAATGACTAAGACTTGTTGCTTATCCACAAAAGAACCTAAAACCTAAAGGGAGAGACAATGCCAAGAACCAAGTCAAGAGAGAGGTGGAAGGTACTGCATATGGGCTTAAAGTGGAAGTGGAAATATGGTTCTAAAAAGACAAAGCTTTAAAATTCTCTTCTAACACTCCCTGCTTAGAAAGGGCAAAGAGAAAACAATTCTGACAATAGTAAGTGTTGCCAGGGATATAAAGCAACTGAGCCTTTGCTGCTCATGGAAGTACAAAAATGATAACGGCCACTATGAAAAATACTTCGGTAATTTCTTATCAGCATTCACTTACCATATGACCTTGCAGTTTTGCTTCTACTTAACTAAGTAAAATGAAAAGGTATAATACACAAAAATTATTTGTAGTGCCTTTACTCAAAATTGCCAAAATAGGAAAAAGCTCAAACATCCTTTAACCAGGAATTAAATAAACAAATAGTGGCACATTAGTGCAGTATATATTGTCCAGCAGTAAAAAGGAATGAACTACTAATATGCATAACAGAGGTATATCTCAAATCTGTTATACTAATGAGAGAAGACATGCTCAACCAGCTGTGTATGTGTCAGCTGACAATCCCATTGCCTCAAATAATACCTTCTCAACTATTTGGTGAGTGTGTACACATGGTGTGCCCTTTACTAACTGTGTGATTGGGGTATGTCTCTTCTCTCTCCACTCCCATATGAAGACACTAAGAGAAATTATTTATTTCAGTATGCCTGGCTGAGGTCTTAATATATGAAAAATGCTGTCTCTATAATAATAGAGCTAGATATTGAGCTACATAGAATCCCTATAAAAATGGAGCTTATAACCTATCATAAAAGATAAGACCTTTACCTTAATATAATTCCATCAGATTATGGTAAATCCTGTAATGGAGGCTTCTTCACTGTACTGTGGTTACTGAGAGAAGGAAGTGATCACTTGCCTGCCAGGGATATCAGAAAGGATTATTTTGTGGGAAATGTGACAACTGTCCTGTAATGTCAATACCCCAGTGGATTCTAAACTCTTTAAGAAATAGATTCTGTCTTATTCACTTGATGTGCCCCCATGTGTAACCAGTCCCTGCTATTGATATATACATGCATTGGAATTGAATAATAAAAGTAAGGACAAGATATCTTGTGGATAGGCTATGCACACATTACAGGGGCCCTGCCTGAGTCAAGGAGTCAAGTACTTGTGAAACTCTGAGAGTAGCTCCCTGCAGCTGGAGCAGAGGGGGACTGTAGGCAGTAGTCTTTCCAAGTCAGGCTGGAAACAAGCATAAGTGTACCCACTTAAGTGATTTGAACTTTTTTTTTGTTATTAGGAGCTTCTGAAAGCTTCTGAGCTGAGAGTGATGGGATCAGATCTGTTTTGAAAGATGTCATTTAACAGTGATTACTTGACAATGACTATTAACAATTACATAAACCATACTGGAGCAAAGTAAGGAGCCTGTGTCTGAGACAGCCGCACTCCAGGCATGACTTGATGACCTTGGTGATGGTGGTTGTTAAACTATTAAGCCAGGAAAGCAGGAGAGCTACTATCCAGCACCAACTTGGCTTTTAAACTATAGCACTTTGAGTCACATAATTTTCTGAAGTCTGCTTTTGTATGATTGAGGTTATATGGAAATTATAAGAAATGAAATCTGTGGGAGCACTGTATAGCTTGAAGAATTATATAAAAACAGGTGTTACTTCAGCCTCAACCATTGGAAAGAAAGTTACAAACATTCCTGGCAGAGATATGGCAAAAACTGATGACTGTATGGGGGAAGAGAGCTAAAGCTGTCAAAATGACTCCAAGTTTGACTTGGGAGAGTGTTGGTGCCATTAACCAAAACAGAAGGAAAGTTCATTTTTTACGGATAGTGTGGAATCTGTATCAGACATTTTTGGGATATGGGCAGCACACATAGCGCAGGTGTCTATTTTTCACTGAGACTGAGGGAGAAGAGCTGGAGCATGAAGAACGAGGAGCAGCTGGGAACGGGAGCCGTGAGAGTCAGCGCCAGAGGATCTCGTGAAGAGCCTACCAAGCATGCAAATGAGGAGGTACAAAAAGCATTTTTAGGGAAACCTAGATTTGGGAATCAGTGAAGGACCAAGTTTGGCCTAACCCTGAGTGACTATCACATACCAGGAAAGAAAGCTGACAAGTAACATATCTGGGAGAGGTGACCAGCTGTGAAAATGAAGCCAGGGAATTTATGAAGACAGTGATTAAAATTCATTTTTATCTCATACTTTAAAAACTAATACCTTCTTCCAGGCTTTTTGTGAAGAAAAGGAAGAGACAGTGTTAAGCACAATCTCTTCTACACAGTAAGCTTAGGAGTAGGAGCTATTATTAGGATTATTGAAAATTCATTCTCAGTTTCAATATCCTTTTGGGATTTACAAAAATTTAACCCAGACCATCCAAGGGTTATGTGTGATGCTGTCTTTATTTTAGATAAATCATAGGCTACATTTGCTGCATAATAATATCCCCTGACCTTTAAAGGGTAACATGTAGTTCATTCCCACTTTTAGAAGAGCACTGCATGCTGTTCTGTCAAGAGCGTATTGTTTCTTAGTAGATCTCATGAGAGTGTCCTGTGAGGAAAAACAAATTTTGCTCATCCAGGCTGAAGCTGAATGTTATCAAGGTACACAGCATAAAAGCAGCTTGCTCGCCAGGCCCATCTGCCCCAATGTGCACGCAGGAAAACAGGCTTCCAACGAGATACATTTACGCAACACAATCCACTCAAATCATTAGTTGAAAGAAATTAAACAATTTCAAATTAAATACTGGATGTCATATATATATATATATATATATATATATATATATATATATATATACTTTCCAGCATCTGACGTGTGAGTGACCAAGACAGCACGGAACAATCATCCAGGCTCCTTGGATCATATTGATTATTCTTTCGTTTTGGTCTAAGAGGTTAACAGTCTCTCCTTTAATCAAAGTAAGAGCCAGTTGGCTTTGCAGAAAAAGCTTAAAAGCCCCTGTCTCCTAGGATCATACAC
Organism: Tympanoctomys barrerae; assembly: GCA_002564285.1. Classification (NCBI taxonomy): domain Eukaryota; kingdom Metazoa; phylum Chordata; class Mammalia; order Rodentia; family Octodontidae; genus Tympanoctomys; species Tympanoctomys barrerae. Next base: position 5,415 of record NDGN011357550.1, on the reverse strand, counting down.
TTTGTCTCTCTCAAATGGGCTACCCGAAGAAGGCGTGCAATTATGCAGCCGCAGTGAGAAGGCAGAGAGGCCTGGACAAACCTGTAATTATTCTGGCAAAAACTATCTGTATGAGAAGCAGGATTCTGTGATCTCTAAAAACCTTTGACCTCGATGATACGTTGTTCCACATGTTTGAGGGATTCATCAAAAATCCTGGGCACACCCAAGAAAATTGGTAAGAACATGTGTAAATACCCAGTATTTCTTTCCCTCTTTCATTGCACATTTTATTAGTGGAGTCATTTTTCACTCACTTCAAGGTACAGAACTTTGAAATAATTTCTAGCGTTAAATCCAATTTTTTTCTTTTTACTTTTAAAGAGAATAAAAAAATTAAAGAACATTAAATACAATACAGGATTTCAAAGCAAGATGATAGGAAATCAACAATTCTTGTTATAATGCATATGTTATCTTCAAAGTAGTTGTTCAGATTACCAGATATAGGCATGTAAAATTGATCAAAAAATTAAGCATGAGCTGCTCCTTTCAATAAAACTTACTTAGATACGCTAAGTAAAAATTAGTGATACAGTCTTAGCAATCTTATGTGTGTGTATACTTTTTTATTTTCTCTTCCTTCGTTCCTCCTTTTCCTCATCACAGTTGTTCTTTCCTTTTAAGCAGTTTCTTTCCCTTTCACAATATCTATTACACTTTTTCAGATTTTGTTTACTCTTTGAGTTTCTTACGCTAGGGGGACAATATGATGTGGATACACACTCCTTTAAGTAAGTCTGATTTATTTCACTTATGAGCATAGTCTCTAGCTGTATCCATTTACCTATAAAATTCTCATGTCTATCTTTCTTTAGAACTGAGTAGTATGCCATCCTATAAAAACACCACATCTTTTTAATCCATTCCTCAAGTGATGGGCATTTGAATTGTTTCCAAGTTTTAACCCATATTTCCCAGAGAGGATTCTGACCCCACTCCAGCCCCACTCACACCTCACTACTCTCTCCTTTCATACCTCTGTGAGTTCCATACAAGGCAGACCACAGTACGTCTACACCATTTTGTCTTTTATCTTTGCTTGCACTCATCCCTCTGCCCAAAGGCTCAGCTTTTAAAACCCAACCAAATCTTTATCCAGGGCTAGAAATAGTACAGATTCTAATGTGATCAGTTAGCTGTATTAACTATAAGAAGCTACCTTCATCAGCATACAACCTCAAAACTTCACTGGCTTACAGAAATAAAATTTGTGTGTATATGTGTGCATATGAATAGGTAGATACATGATAGATAGATAGATAGATAGATAGATAGATAGATAGATAGATAGATAGATGATAGGTAGATAGATAGACAGACAGATAGATAGAAGATATGTTTATAGTGCTAAGGATTGAACCAAAGGCCTCCTCCATCCTAGGCAAGCACTCTACTACTGAACTGTATTTAAATCATACCTATTAATATATATTTTCAAAAAATTTTACCAGTGCTTTCAAAAAAGATTTTAAGCTTACATTACTGTTAATTTGGGGGTAGTTCTTCTCTTAAATATTCAATTCTATCCAGGCCTGGTGGCACATGCATGTAATACCAGGATTTAGGAGACTGAGGTAGGAGAATCAAAATGAGTTCAACGTCAGCCTGGGCTACATAGTGCGGTCAAAGCTAGCCTGAACTATGTAGTGAGACCCTGTCTCAGGAATAAATAAATATTCCATTCTGAAGGGTGGAAACCAGATTTTATATATTTTTGAAAAGCTTCAATAGAACTTAACATAATTGTAATCTATATAATATAATCTATAGGAAGCCTCAACATATATTTATTGAATATAGTTCAGTTTCCCACTGATTTCCATACTGAAACCTTCAAGATTATGAGGCTACTGTAGTGTATTTTTTTAAAAAAAAAACTAATTTCCTTTGTAAGTATTTTCTGGTGCTTCTAAATACTTGGAGGCCTAGTGGTAGTGGCTGTTTCCAAGTGTCTTGATATCTCCATTGTAATAAAAGAAAACATATATTTCCCTACTCAGTACTTGGTGACTTATTTTTTGTTTTCTACCCATTTGTAAATCAAGACATGACTGAAATCCATGACAAGGGATTTTAAAAAATAGGAAATTAATGTGTAATGGAAGATGCACATTGGAAATGAAAGTATATCAAAGCTGGAGAAGTCACATTTTAAAAAACATGAAGAAAACTAGGCAAAAGAACTATAGAAGGTTCCATCTGCTTTGAATATGGATTCTTAGGAGAAAATAAAGTATGTCTATTCTATTAAGGACAAAAATATAGAAAAACCTCAGGAAGGAGTGGGCTTGGAGCAAAGGGGAATCCAAAGCTACTCTGAAGCAGGCCCCAGAGAATGTGGAACCAAAAGCTGAGCACAGTTTTTTGGGGCCATCATTACCCAGTTGTTATAATAAGCACCACTCACTCGGTGGTCTTGGCCATCATCTGAACAACTCGAAGACGCCCTCAGCAGAAACCGTAGTTCTACTGAAAGATTGCCATATTTTGCTGACGGTTGCTCCTCCTAACTTCTGCTTCCTTTCACTGATGTTCTTAAAACATTGACAAAACACAATACAACAATGATCAAGCACTTCTTTCCTTGCTCTTTAGCTATACTTTTTCTTAATTTATATTTACATACATATGTACACGTACATGTAACAGAATAATCTCTACAAACACAAAAATACCTCAAAGTTGAAGAAAATGGTGTTTTGCTTAAGAAAAGACAGAGAGCTACAAATCTGAGCAATGGATGAAGTCAAGCTATAAAATAAATCATCTAAGTAAAAAACTAGTCAATTTTTTTTTTGCCCTTGAAGGGAAATTAAGCAGTTGAAACAGCAAAGCTGTAGATTTAGACCAACAAATGGGTGGTCCAGCAGGCTACTGTCCCTACAACCCCCCCCCCCAATCTCAGCTTCCCCACCAGTTCTGGAAGTGACTTCCGCATCCGTGTTCGTTTCTACATGTGTATGGGTGAACGCTGCTCCATTTCCTTTAGTAGTCATTTTGGAAAAAGAGATCCAGGCAGTTGGATTTCAGTAAAGAAGGAAGTGCACTAGATGGCAGGACAGGGACTCGAGGCCTCTGTAATAGAGCTGGATGTTGCCAACACATTGTCAGAATTAAGCCATCATGTTAGAGATGGGAATGTTTTGCTCAGTCTGTAATTACAGTGTGGATGGTATGAGATGAAGGGCCATAGGGAATGGGCAGTGGAGTGCAAAGGCAGAAGTGAGTCTCTTAGTAAGACCCACTGCTTCTAGCAGCACCGTCAGTAATGCCACTGCTGCTGCTGCCGCTGTCGCCCAGTGTGTGCCACACTCTCTCTTGAAAGCTCATACTTTCCCTCCCAGGTGGAGGTCTTCATCTCTGTATGACAAGTGGTTCAAGCCTCAGGAGTTCATTTTCACGATAAACATGGTGTGAGCACAAGTGCTCTGATCCTGCAGGTGCATCTTTAACCACACACTAGCTGTGCCAGCACAACCTCTGACACGGAGCTTATTCCCCGAGGTCAGACGTGGGGCTTGGAGCTGCCAGGAACCCTCCCATGCAACAGCCTCCTGTTGTTTTCAGGCTCCTGCCTCAGCTCCTGCTGCTTCACTTGTCTTGGTGGCTTCCTGCCACCCGCTCCTCCCTTGGCTGGGCAGCTCTTCCTCTTGGTCTCTACTGATGCTGTCTGGGACACCCCTGAGGCCTCCCCAGGTGGGCTGGTCCCTCACTGACTGACAGTGGGCACTTGCGACCGCATCCTTCATACCCTGCCACAGCCCACCCATTCCCTTCTTCCCCCTCCTCCTGCGTTAGCTGATTGACCCCTTTAACACTTCCTTGGGTCCAGCTCTTCCTCCGGGTCCTGCTGCCATTCTTGTAGCACCCCTGCAAGTGCCTTCTGAAGGTCTTTGCCCTCAGCCTCCACACACCTGCCCCTCTGAGCCAGGTCTGCTGTAGCCGCACTCTCTGCTCACCCGCCTCTTACCAGATGGCTGCTCTGCATCTGGAGCTTCAGCTGTGCCTAGCTACTCTCTGTTCCAGGTCCACTTTACCCACAGATGCTCCACCCAGCCTTCCTGGCCTGGCCTGGCCTGCTGTCCCTACATCTGTTTCTGTGCTGTTCATGTGTACCTGAAATACTTTCTCCTCCCATTGGCAAACTCCTGCCCAATTTTTAAGGCAGCTTCACTGTCACCTGCACTCTGAGGCCCTGGATGGCCTCTGTCCCAGACATAACAGCAGGTGCTTTCATAGGCCTGGCTTTGTCACGATGCTCTCCAAATGGCACCCATCCGCCTCCTCCACCGACTGGCGCACTAGCTAAGGGCCTCTTGCAGGTGATACCTGAGCGATAGATGCATAGATTCAACCTACTTGGGTGCTGTGCGTTCCAGGGCTCTTGCCTCCCTGCTTTTGCACTGGATCCCCTTGGCTGCCTGCAAAGCCATTCCTGATAGCAAAAGTTGGAAGAGGTTATCCTCCCCTTGTATATCTGTTAAGGTGTCTGGCATGGAAATGTTCTTTTTCCCCATCAGATGCAAGTCCTTAAAGGCAAGCAATGAGTCTTGGCTGTTTCTGTGGTTCTTCGATTTACCACAGACCTGTGGCATATAGAGTAGGTTAGACAATTTGGGACAGCCCCCAAGTCATTGTTTCCTGTCCAGTCCTTAGACTCTTTATTTTACTGCATAAGAACAAATAAGAAAACTTATTACTGTGCAGGCCTTGTTTTTCTTATCTCATACCCTTAATTAAATGAGAGATTTTACAAGCAAAACACTAAAGCCATTTGCCAGCTCTGCGAATCTTAATAACAGGTGGCCTTCTTCCCCCTTAACACATGTAACATTCTCGACACTCTTAGAAAAAAAGAATGTCCTCAGTTACCATCTGAGGGGAATATAATTGTTGTGTAGAGCAAGTAATCAAATAATGAATCCTGAAGAGTAAACAGTTCTATCTTATTCTGTCTTTATTAGAATGCCCAGAGATTTGTGAGGTCTGTAACGTGAGCTCAGAGGCTGTGCTTCATAAATCCTGTGAGGACAGTGGGGGAGTCAGGCCATGAAGGGGTAATTTCTAGTGAAGTACCTGTCCGCTGACAAGCAATTTTTCAGGCAACCATTACAGGGTGTAGACTGCTCATTTATTAATGAGCTCTTCTAAATACACCAGTGGGTTTGTCCTGATAAGGGAGGCCCTTCATGAAGCAAAGAGAGATGACGCCTGCTCCAGGGCCAAGCCAGCGAGGCACGTCATCAATGTCCCCTCCCCACCACTTACCTTACTGTTGACAGAGGATGTTTCTATTATTTACTCACATTTTATTTGTTTTTGTTACAAGCTAGCCCAAAAACTAATTCAAAGCCAACAATTCTCTGAGATATC
>NDGN011357539.1:0-10061 GCA_002564285.1 Tympanoctomys barrerae | reverse complement strand
CGGTTCAATCCCCCAGCACCACATGCCAGCCAGCCCCACCCCCTGGTGGGCTGAGCTCCCCCCACACACACAGACAATACATAAATAAATAAATAAATAAATAAATAAATGTCTAAAAAAATAAAAATAGAGAGAGTGGAAATCTCGAATGACAGAAAGCAAGTGATCCTGGGGCGGGTAGGGCTCAGCGGGGCACAGGAGATGGGAATACGGACCGTCTTTATGGTGGGCGTGGTTTCGTGGGTATGTACAACTGTCTGACTCCTTGAATTGGACACTGTAAAGGGGTATGGTTTATTGCACTTCAATTACACCTCAATTAGAGGTCGAGAAAGCATCTGAAAAGGGCCAGCACCACTCCCTGGGGACACACACCTGGCCCACACCTGGTCACCTGCTTCTGCACGCAGTGTGACCAAACTAGACAGTGTGTGTTTAAATTAAAACATTTATTATAGTAAAAGACACATCGCTAGCTGGGCCTGGGGACGTGCATCTATAACCCCAGCACTTGAGAGGCTGAGGCAGGAGGATCACTGTGAGTTCGAGGCCACCCTAGGCTACATAGTGAGATCAATGAATTATATAGTGAAACCCTGTATCAAAAAAACAAACAATAAACAAAAACAAGCAAAAAAAAACCCAAAACAAAAAACAAGCCACTGTTAACTCCCTTCCAAACCCTCCCCCTTGCTTCAAACACACAAGCCATCTCTCTAAGGCAGGTGAGACCACAGCAGGAGCTCTCTCTCTCTCTCTCTCTCTCTATATATATATATATATATATATATTTTTTTTTTTAAATGTATGTAGTGCAGGGTCTACAGGGTCTCATTACACAGATTGGACTCGTAATGATCCTCCTGTTTTCAGCCTCCCAAACCCTGGGATTACAGGCGTGTGCCACCACACCCAGTCTATTCTGTTTTTTGTTCTGTTTTGTATTTTAGAGAAGGGTCTACAGGGTGTTCAGGGTCTCATCACTAGATAAGACTCATAGTGATCTGCCTGTTTACAGTCTTCCAAGAGCTGGGATTACAGGCACATGCCGTCATGCCCAATCTCAATTTCTGTCTCAGCGTGCCCTGGGGGCAGGGCTGACACAACAGGCCTGGCGAATCAAACCCTCATCTGCTGAGCTATTTGGCCGGCCCTTATTCTCTGTATTTTTTATCACACCTTGGACAGGCCCTCAGGAAAGAGGACTTCCAGAACTGTCCCAGAAAGTGGCAAGAACGTGGGATAAGGGTTTGAAGTGAGGGGGGATGTTCTGAGGGGTAGTCACGGCAATGTGTCTCTCACTGTATCGTGCTTTCCAGTCCCACTCCGCACACACTCAGGCCTCCCACCCGCACCTGTCCTGTACTGCACCTGTATCCCGTGGACAGAGCACCTCCTGGTGCTGTCCCCTTCCTGAAGAACAGACAGACTCCCCGGTGGGCTGCCCTCTTGCTGAATTCTTCTCTTTGTCCCTAGGATGCCAACCTGTCTGTGTACACAGACAACCCAGATCTCACTCCCTGCTTCCAAAACTCGCTGCTGGCCTGGGTCCCCTGCCTCTACCTGTGGGCTGCTCTGCCCTGCTACCTGTTCTACCTGAGGCACCAGCACCATGGCTACATCGTCCTCTCCCACTTGTCCAGGATCAAGACGGTCAGGGCTCGGGGCTCTCCTCGGGATGGGGCTGGGGCTGGGGCTGGGACCCTCCCACCCCCTGCCTGATGGCTGCACTGGGTTCCCCACCTCACTTGCCTGTGGCTCTGGGCCCTGGCTGAGGAAGTTACTTCCTGCTCAGCCCCAGCGGAACTTCCCACCCACCCTGCCCCAGGGAGCTTCTGCCCAGACCCCCTTCCAGACACAGGTCCAGGTCTAGGCAAGTCTGGTGACTTCTGATGGCTTCAGAAGCAAAGCTCCTCCCTGGAAGACACTGCCCTGGCTTAGGGACAAGGCTCCAACCTGTGCCCTGTCCACAGGTCCTGGGCATCCTGCTGTGGTGTGTCTCGTGGGCAGACCTCTTCTACTCCTTCCACAGCCTGGTCCAGGGTGGAGCCCCTGCCCCCATCTTCTTTGTCACCCCCCTGGTGGTGGGGATCACCATGGTTAGTGTGGGACCCCCGAAGCAGGATGGGGTGGACCCCTTGGGCTGTGGGTTGTGATGGGAGATCTGTGGGCTTTGAGAAGGCTGGGCACTCCAGAAGAGGACGGGGTAACTCCAGAAGCCATATGGGGTGCAGAGGCACAGAGGCGCATCCAGATGTGTGCATCCAGCCCAGCCTCCCCGGCCTCCCCACCCAGATGCTGGCCACCCTGCTGATCCAGTACGAGCGACTGCGCGGGGTGCAGTCCTCCGGAGTCCTCATCATCTTCTGGTTCCTGTGCACGGTCTGTGCCATTGTCCCCTTCCGCTCTAAGATCCTTTTGGCCCTGGTGGAGGTAAGTGTTGGGGGCGGGGCACCTGCAGGGGTGACCTGAGGTCACCGCTGGCTCCCAGGTCCTCCTCTGTTGAGCAGTGGAGGGGCGCTGGGGAAGGGTGGGAAGAGGCCCCAAGATGCTGCACTGTTGGGCGCTCTCGGGAGGTAGAGAAGACACCCGGCCCCCAGCCATCCCCCAGTGCAATGTCTGCCTGGGGTGTCCGTGTGCTGAGAGAGCCCCTGCTTCCCAGGGGCCCCGCTGCTGTGTTCTCCTCCTTCCTTTTGCCCTTGATGGTGGGGGGCTGTGACCCCCATTCTTTCCGCAGCACCCCTGACCTCCTGGGGGGATCTCCGCACTTTACTCAACCCTTCACAGTCGTGCTGTTGTCACTGCAGAACTTAACAGAGACTAAGCCTCCCTGGCTGCAGGCTGTGGCCTGGTGCGCAGCTAACACAGGGCAAGTGCGGGCAGAGGCCTGGCACTGGGTGCGTTCTCACCTGGCCGTAGACCCTTAATCCTTCCCACCTCACAGAATCTTCTAGATGAGCATCCCCAGAAAACCCAGAGAGCTGCGCACCACAGAGAAGGGGCTCCCTAGGACAGGGGTGCAGGCAGGGCCTCCCAGATTCCTGACCTCTTCTCCTTCCCCCCCCCCCCAGGGAACCATCTCAGACCCCTTCCGCTTCACCACCTTCTACCTGTACTTCGCCCTGGTGCTGTCCTCCCTCGTCCTGTCCTGCTTCAGAGAGAAGTCGCCACTTTTCTCCCCGAAGAGTGAGGACCCTGTGAGTTTGTCCTGGAGGGTGTGGGGGGCTCCATAGCCTGCTCCTCGACCCAGCCTGGCCAGGCAGCCCCCATCCTTCTAAAAAGAGGACCACAGTCTGTAAACAGAGGCTGGGAGCAGGAGGCAGTGAGGCTCTTCGTTCTCCTAATATGCCTTGAGGGGCTGGGGGACACCCCTGACCCCCCACCCCATTCTGTTGCCTCTAGAACCCCTGCCCAGAGGCCAGTGCCGGCTTCCTGTCACGCCTGTCTTTCTTTTGGTTCACAAGGTGAGCTGCCTCTTGCTCCGGCCTGGATCACAGGGAGGGAGAGATGCAGGAGAGGAAGGGTAGGCCAGAGCCCAGGAACCTGAGGAGGTGGCCTTGCTCCTGTCCCCACCGCAGGGCCACTGCTGGGCAAGATGGGGATGTCAAGGCCAGGGGCTGAGTACAGTCAGCCTGGCCCGGCTGTGCTCCCGGGATAAGAGCCAACCCTGCATCTGGTGGCCACAGGGACAGGCCCAGGGGGGCAGGAAGGGACCCTAATGGTACTGATCTCTTCTGCCTGGGAGAGGCTTGCATCTTGTCATCTTGGATAATTGTGTCTGCGACCTGGTGACAACTCATTAACCAGGAGGCACCGAGAGACACCTGAGGCCCGGCTGGATGTCTTAGCCAAGCTCACCTAGCAAGGATTTTCATCACCAGGGCCTGGGGACAGATAGGGGTCTGGGGAGGAGGGCAAAGCAGGGGACAGCAACCTGCAAGCTCTCTCTCTAGAAGCACCCGAGGAAGAGTCTCCCTTTCTGGAGACCTCGGGGCTCCAGAGACCCTGGCCACCCATTTCAGTTGCTAAATTCTGAGCCCGTGAGGGGCTTCTGTCCCCTCTCCCTGCCCAGGCTGGCCATCCGTGGCTACCGGGGTCTCCTGAAAGAGCAGGACCTCTGGTCCCTGAACGAAGAGGACCGTTCCCACCACGTGGTGCAGCGGCTGCTGGAGGCGTGGCAGAGGCAGGAAAGACGGGCAGCAAGGTGAGGCCGGCCCTGGGTCCCCTTCCCCTGTCCCCGTCGCTCTGGCTCCTCAGGACACCCCCAGTGGGCGCCGCCATGCCAGGCTCTGATGACAGCTGACACCCTATCCAAGGCATGCATGGTCCATGGGACTTAGATGAACATGTTTATTCTCTCATAGCCATCGAGTGCCAATTCCCCTGTCCCTGTGATACACACGGTACACTGAGGCACATAGGTTTACTGGTGTCCCCAGTGCTGGACTCCATGCTTGGCCCTCTGGCCCAGAGCTCCTGTTCCCATCATTACTCTCCCCTGCCTCAGCCCAGCACTCCCTCCTGGCTCCTATGTGGAGGCCTCATGACCAGGACCCCAGACCTGCCCCCTGCCAACTTCCCAGCAAAGACAGTCCAGAGGGGGTCTCAGTCCCACCTGAGCAGTCAGCACCTCCCGCTGGCTACTCCTATTGGAAGACCCAAGAGCGTGGGCTCAGGTAGCGACATCTTGACTTCCACAGCTTGGGGCCCCTGGGATGGCCTATGCCACCCTCTCCCACCGCCGTATCCTCTCTCTGTCCTTCCCCTCTCCACCTCTCTCTGTCCACTTCACATTCTCCCTGGAGCCACCCCATAGGGGCAGGGAGGACCAGAGGCTGGGCAGAGCAGGACTGATGGTCTATCCACCCCTAAAAAGCCTCCAGGAGCTGCCTGTGGGGTCACCAGACACCCTTGTGCTGTTGGTCCCTCTCCCAGCCTGAAGCCAAGAGAACGGCTCCCCAGGTGCTGAGGCTTAACCAGCTGGCCTGGCCTTGAACTCAGGCCCGGTGCCTACTCCACCCGTTCTTTCCTCCCTGACCAGGCCCAAAGCTGCAGAAACTCCTGGGAAGAGCGTCTCCGCAGAGGGTGAGGTGCTGCTGGGAGACCAGCCCCGGGCCCGGAAGCCCTCCTTCCTGTGGGCCCTGGTGACCACCTTCCACTACAGCTTGCTCATCTGCAACGGCTTCAAGCTGATGGAGGACCTGCTCAACTTCGTCAACCCGCAGCTGCTCAGGTCTCGCCACAGGGCCTCTGCAAGCCTTCTCTCTGTAACTCATTTCTGTGTCGTAAATGCCAGCGCAGACTCTCAGTGTAGACAGGTGAAGCAACCCGGCCAGGGGCACACAGCTGGCAAACAGGAACGAGATCTGAGCGCAGGGTCTAGATTCCCGATGCCATTCTTCCAGCCAGCACTGGGCTCAGTTATTCACCTTCCAAGAGCTTGGACGAAAAGGGGCTCTCCAGAGACAGGGAGGTGTGGAGGATTGCCCTGAAGGTGAACTCTGTTCATTCATCCATTCATTCATTCATTCAGCAAACATATAGTAAGTTCCAAGGGTCCAGAATGCTGCTAGGCACCAGGGATACAAGATACTAAGATGCAGTCTTCAGGTCTTATGGGAGAAACCAAGCAGAATTCATTTAAGATATGGCAAGGCAGAGGTGTGCCAGGTACCTGGAAACTCCCTGGCAAGGGCCAGGAAGGCAGCTGGGGACAGCAGGGGCCCTGCTAGCTCAGGAGCTGATCAGGCAGGTAGGTGTAGGAGGGGGAAAGGGCGGATGCTGTATGATTCAGGGCTCCAGGTAGCCCTCACTCCCTCTGGAGCAAAGGGTGGGGGGGAGGGGCAGGAAGCAGAGGGGGCGCCAAGGCAGGGCTGGCACCAAGGGAGCCAGGGAAGGGCAGCTGGTTTGCATTGCAGAAGGGTGGCACCGCCAGCACCGTGGGAAGTGTAGGGCAAGGCCGCTGGGTGGAAGGGGCCAAGCAGGTCAGATGGGCGTGCAGGGAGGACCAGGATTCAGCAGCTGTGAGGAAGATGGGCTGGGTGTGGGGGGCGGTGTGGGGAGCCAAGGCAAGCTGGGTTCGGCCTGGGTACCTGGAGGACACTGGACTTTTTTCACTGGATGATGAGCTCAGGAGGAGGAGGAGGCAGAGACTGGGCGTGGGGTAAGGGGTTGGGCTAAGTTCTGGCCATGTAGAGCCAGAGGTGGTGGTGGGCCAAGATTCCCAGCTACTTGGAGATCACGTCAGCAGAAGCATTGTCCAGGTCTGGGGCTCGACTCTCCTGCTGAGCCTGGGGAAAGAGGCAGGAGGTGCCCAGCACAGCCCCAGGGATCCTGACCAGCCCAGGGAGAGCCCTGGATGGCCTCGGGGGGCCAGAGCTGGGCACAGAAGCTGGGGTGTGGGGCAGAGCACAGGCTCAGCTGGCCCTTGAACCACATCCTGCAGGAGGCAGCGAGGAGCTGCTTAGTCACTACCTGGGCCAGAGGGGAAGTCTCCACCTGTGATGTGACCCAGGACGCCAAAGCACAGAAAACTGACGCAAAGAGAGATGTGTAGTCTGCACAGCCGCTCCGGTTCTTTAGCACCAACTGGGGGCTCAAAACAACAGAAATGCATCCCCAGAACAGTGGAGGCAAAAGGTCCAAACTCCAGTGTGGGGCAGGCTGGGTCTTTCTGGTGGCTGTGGGGGGGATCTGGCGCATGCCTCTGCCCAGGCGTCTGCTGTTGCCAGCAGCCCAGGTGTTCCTTTGCCACAGTGGTGCCCCTCTCTGCCATCCTCACACAGGGTGTGTGTGGACACCCCATCCTGTATGGCTCCACTTACTTACAACTGCCAGGCCTTGCATCCAGCTGAAGCCACCTCTGTAGATAGAGGGTCAGGCCCTGAACATTTTGGGAGACACGCTCAACCCCTGGAGAAGGGGAGGCCTGGCTCTCAGATAGCTGGCATGCTCCGTGTTTCCCCGGGGAAGAAGCACCCCGCCCCAGGGAGAGCTGCTGGGAGAGGGGAGGCTATGGAGGATCACACACCCCAGGCGTATTCCTGCAGAGGTTGGGCCCCAGGTCCAGGGGAGGCAAGATCGGACTTCAGAGCTGGAGGGACACCCCCCCCTCCAAGGCAGGAGCAAAGGCTGTGGGACGGATATGGAGGGAAGCTTGTGGGTGACAGGGAGTGGTTGGATGGGAAGACTGGGAGCGGCCAAGAAGGTCGGGGAAAGGGTCTGTAGGTAGGAGAAGAGGGAGGAAGAAGGCCAGCAAGAGAGGCGTCGGGAAGGGTGGATCCGAGGAGTGAGTGTCCGTGCGGCCCTGTGATGTCCTCCAGAACCTTCTGCAGCCCAGGAAGGCCTGCTCTAACAGTGTGGAATCACTCCCTGTGACACTGGCCAGGCGTGTAGGCATACACCTATGATCCCAGCATTCTGGAAGGTTGACACAGGAAAATTGCAGGTTCAAGTCCCACCTGGGCAACTTAGCAAGACCCTGTCTTAAAGTAAAAAAAAAAAAATATATATATATATATATATATATATATATATATATATATATGCAGAATATATTTATTAGGGGAAAAGAAAGTTCTTGTCTGGGAGAGGAACAAAAGAGGTACCTAAGTGGGTTGCTCCCCAAAATGCTTTTTTTTTTTAAATTTAAAAAATTCCTGTATTTATTTATTTGGTACAGGGTCTTGCTACATAGCTCAGACTAGTAGTGATCCTCCTGTCTCAGCCTCCCCAGTGTTGGGATTACAGGCATGTACCGCCATACCTGGTTTTGTGGCTGGCACAGCGTGCCCAGGGTTCCAGGGCAGCCACAGCATGCGATATCCAGGATCGAACCCGGGTACTTGAAATTGCCAGGCAGATGCTTAGGCTGCCAAGCTGCCTTCCCAGCCCCTCAAAGTAGAAAGTATTTTTAGAAGACTGGAGATGTAGCTCCATGTGAAGGTCCTGTTTTCAATCCCCAGTTCTGAGAAGAAAGGAGAAGCAGGGGGCGGGGCTGGCTGTGAGAGACAGAGGGTGGGGTGGCAGGTCTGGGGTGCCAGGAAGAGGGCCCTGAGATCTGAGGTTCTGGCCCAGGTGGGGATGGGGTGAGAGGTAGAGAAGGCCTGGGGGCACCCACCTCATGCCTCTCCTGCCCACCCCGCAGCCTGCTGATCCGGTTTATTTCCAACCCCGAGGCCCCCTCCTGGTGGGGCTTTCTGCTGGCTGGGCTGATGTTTGCCAGTGCCATGATGCAGACCGTGGTCTTCCACCAGCATTACCACTGCGTCTTTGTGTCGGCCCTGAGGATCCGCACGGGGGTCATCGGCATCATCTACAGGAAGGTGAGCAGCAGCCGGGTGTGGCTCTGAAGCTTCCCCGGGCCAGTTCAGGCCAGGCCATGCTGTATCGTCCCCTCCCTGCAGGCGCTGATCATTACCAACTCGGCCAAGCGCGAGTCCACGGTGGGAGAAATGGTCAACCTCATGTCAATAGATGCTCAGCGCTTCATGGACGTCTTCCCCTCCCTCAGCCTGCTGTGGTCAACGCCGCTGCAGGTCATCCTGGCCATGTACTTCCTCTGGCAGGTGACTCTATAGCCTTCACCTGGTTCTCCTGCTGCAGCAGGGACAAGAGGGGGGTCAGACTGGGACACGCGCCGAGAGCTTCCCTAGATGACGAGGGGCATGGCTGCCAGCATCTGCAACTGAACCTTCCCTGCCTGTGCTATCACCTGGCTCCAAAAGCTGGGGGCCTGGGACTTGGAGGCAGCATGGGTGTGGCTCCGCGGTCTGTCTGTCTGTCTGTCTGTCTGTCTGCGCTGGCCTTCTGGTGCATCCTGACAGGCTTCTAGGTCTGCAGCCTGTCTTCACTATCTGCCAGCTGTTGTCCCCACCAGTATCACAGTCGTTCTGATTTTCTGCCCTGTCTAGCTGACCGGGGTCTCTGCCTCTTGTCTGCCCCACTTCAGCTCTCTGTTGGGCTCTGCCTCTTGACTTGGGTTATCTGTCCGTCAGCCTCACTGACCTCCCTGTGCCTCCCCAGATCCTGGGTCCCTCCATCCTGGCTGGGGTGGCGCTCATAGTCTTGCTGATCCCAATCAACAGCGCCGTGGCCATGAAGGTGCGCGCGTACAAGGTGGGTGCCGCCAGAGGGGAGTGGCTTCCGCTGGGAGCATCTGGCCAGTCACTTCCTTGCTTCTGAGTCTGGGCACTCACAGGCCACTTGCACAAACCTTAGCTCCCTCTGCCTCCCCAGAGACCAAGGCCAGAGGAGCTTACCGCAGTCCAGAGTGCGGCAGTGCAGGAACTTGAACCTGGGCCTGATGGGAACTTTGCCTGCCATCCTGTGCATAGGTTGGCATAGATGGCCCATCATTTAGTCCACTTGCAAACTCTTACAGATGTCCCGGGCAGCTTCGCACTGCATGAAGACTGAAAGACCAGCCGCCTAAGCCCACCCACCAAGTTCCCTCTGACCCTAGAAGTCCTCACCCCCTTCAGGTGGCCACTCTTCAGCCAAGCTGGCCTTCTCTTTCCTCCAGGAACTAAGTTCTGTGTAATTCTGTGGGGGCTTTCTGTTTGTTTTGTTTTGTTGGTTTTGTTTTGTTGCTCTCGCTCTTGCTCTACTCTCCTTTCTGTGGCCTGTTCAGCCTCCCCTGGGGGCAGGGCTGCCCCAACACGTGGTGTGGGGGAGGGAACCAGCCTCCCTGTGGCTTGCCTACACTTGCCTAAGCAGGCTCTTAGACTGCGGAGCTATCTCTCCAGCTCCTGTTTTGTTTTTTGACTTTTTTTTTTTTTTTTGTGGAACCGGGGATTGAACTCAGGTCCTTGCCAGGAAAGCACTTATTCCACTGAGCCATCTCCCCTCCTGTTTTGTTTTCTGAGACAGGGCCATGCTATATAATTCAGGACTTTTTTTGGGAAGGGGCCTCAGGCTGCCTTAAGGCCCGGTCTGGTGCGGCTTATGGAGTTGGGATCGAAACATGGTCCCCAGCACCTGAATGAGTTTGCCCAAACAAGCGCTTTAAACAACAGCTAACCAGCAAGCCCCCAAAAGTTAAAAAGTTTTTTTTTTTTTTT